>JAJMEV010000047.1:0-109939 GCA_030574355.1 Kurtzmaniella natalensis | reverse complement strand
TGGGGACGTTCTGCGTGTTAAGCAGATGCCATGACCAACTAGACCACGAAACCATCGCTTAAAGATTGTAACCCAACTAAGAAATAGGATATTTAAAATAAGGAGCAAATCTATACTATATTTATTAACACCAAGGAGTGGAAAGGGAAGAACGTTTCTGGTAAATGTTCCAATCTGGTCCAATTCGCAACCTGAAATAATAGCATTGTTGTATATTAATTTTTAAAAAAAATTTTTTATTGCTACCTTCAGTTCTTACTGTTATATACTAGATAATTACAACTTAACTGCTATTGAGGAAGCTAAATTCAAGTTCTTTTCATTTACATATTTAAATCTGTATCATCGATGTTGATTCCAAGTCGGGTTGCTAATATCATATATCATATAATCTAATCAAATAATTTAATCTAATATTTTTAGTATTTCTAAGGTTTTCTAAGATTTTCCGGGCAATCAGCCGCTTCTTTCTTTCCCCTGCATTTAGAAGCCTAGTGGATGAACGTTCTTTCTTCCACGTCACTTACCTAAGCTAATAGAAGTCGGTCTTGGCGTGTTTTCAGGCTCATGTCTGCAATACGTTCAAATGTGTCTTTTTCTCTTCCCGGATCGTTACGACAGAAATGAATTACATGATCGGCTGCCGTTTCTATTAATAACCTTGAGAAATAAACCCCTACTTTGCATAAGTGCTTGAAATTCTCTAATGTTGTCTTACTTGTCTCAGAATGATCTCATTCGACCCCAGCTTCGCCTCCCATCAAGGTCAGGTATGATTTGCATTGTTCACCACACAAATACAGTGGGGTTCATTTTATTTTATTTTATTTTTTTCTATAGAAGTGTACATATATACATTTATATTTTTTTTCCTTCTTCTTCTTCTTCTTCTTTTTTTACTTTCTAATTAACTCTACTATTTCCAATATCATGGGTAAACAACAATTAGCTCCAGGTATTCCATTCCCACCTAAACTTCCAGAAGGCTGGATTGCAGAATGGGACCAAGAATATAAAAGATTCTACTACGTTGAAGTATCTACCAAGAGATCTCAATGGGACCTTCCACGAGGTGCTGAAGATCTCAATGGAGACAGTGATTCTGATGACGACGAAAGAGACGGTACCCGTGGCGCCAATGATGAAAGGAGTTTTGGTACCGATATGATGACTTCATTGATCAAAAACAAGTTAACCGGTGGTTATGGTGGTGGCCACAGTAGCAGTGGTAGTGCTGGGTTGGGTGGTATTATGAGTTACGCCTTGAACCAGTACAGTCTGCATAGCTCTGGAGGCAGTCACAACAACGGCAACAGTAACAGCAACAGTAACAACAGTAACCATGGAAGTAGCAGCAGCTTCTTCGGTAGTAACAATGGCAGTACTGGAGGGTTCTTCGATAACTACAGCCCTCATTCAAGACCAGATGCTCGTCCACCTAGCCATAGTGGTAGCTATAGTGGAAACAATAATGGCGGTGGTAACAATTACAATAATAACAGTTACAATAACAACAACTACAATGATAACAACTACAATGATAACAACTACAATGATAACAACTACAACGATAACAATTATAACAACAATAACAACAATAACAATAACAATAATAATAATAATAACAATTACGGTAATAACCACAGCAATAACGGAGGAAACTTCACCAATCATCAAGATGGATCTTCTTCTACTCTTGCTAGTCTTGGTGGTCTTGCTTCCCAGTTCTTAGGAAGTAGTGGTGGAAATAACGGTGGTGGACATAGCAGTGGTGGAAATGGTAACAGTCTTGCTGGCCTTGGTAGCCTTGCTTCCCAATTTTTAGGCGGAAGAAATGACAATAACAACAATAATAATAACCAAGGTGGCCATTCCAATGGATTGGGTGAACTTGCATCCCAATTCTTTGGAGGTGGTAACAACAATCATAATAACAATCGTTATTAAATGGGGGAACCTGAACCTTGCAGTTTAATATTATACAGAAATGATTACAAAATTAGAAATTGTAAACTAAATTAGTTATAGTTGATATATTTGAATCTATTTATTTAGAATTCAATTATGCAGAATTGTCTATGTATGCAAAAATTTAAAATATTCTGTTCCAAAAATATTTTTAGTAAATGTGATGAATTTTAAAAATCTCTTAATGTTCTCCTTACCAGTTTCAAGAATTTTATGAAAGATTTATGTCCATTAAGCTCAAGTTCAATTTGGTCTTTAACTTCTTTGCTTATTTGAGGATAAGTTTCTCCAATTTCATATTGATAGCTTCCGACTCCTAATTGACACCATACTTCTTTCTTATAATTGTTTGGATCTACATTGCTGAAAATAAACTTGAGTAAATCCACTGCAACAACTTCTATTCGAAGTCCCAAGTATTGTTCATATTTAAGCAATTCAGGATAGTCTCTATTATTTTGATCTTCAAGATCACTCTTAGATTGATATATTTTCTCGGAAACAATCTTTATTTCTTTGTTTACTTCATCTATGTTTTCCTGTATTTCATCACGTTTCTTAAGTAAATGTGAATGTTTTAATCTTAATTCATCCACTTTCAAAGATTGAACTTGTAAATCTTCCAAAGTTTTCTTGATGTTTTCTTTCACTTTCGATTCCTTTTGAGTTAATTGAGTTATTTGCTTTTGGAGGTCTTTTTCTTGTGCATCTAAATCATTAATTTTGATTTGAAAGTTTTGGCGTGCTGCTATGATCTGAGTTCTCTTCTGGGCCATCTCAGCTTCAAAAAGAGCAGAGAACTTTTCCATCTCTGCTTTGAGATTATTAAAATCGTCAAAAACTGTCATGATCTATATATATTTATTGTACAAAATTAGGCGTATTCTTGTAAAATCACCAGTGCTATTTCCTTTATGTTTGTATGTTTTTATTTTTGTGTTTTTGGTATTTGTTTACATATCGCATGTATCGTTATGTGCAGGAAACTTTTTGATGGACCTGGGGAGGTGCTGCAATTAAAGAGTGAAAACATAAGTGATAGAATAGCCGCCACTATGATGCTGAGGTTCACTTTACAAGGAACAACTTGGGATTTTACAAGGTACATATTCCAGACGTAAAAGCCAAAGATTCGCCTGTATTGGGTTGATGTTGAAGTTAAAATAGAGATGTATCTAAAAGGCTATGTACAATTTTGATAGGACACCATCTTAGTCCCTTCTTAGCAGTAAGATAAGAGATAGAGTTTCGTTTCTTGGTGATTTCCGCTTTCATTGCTTATTTGTGAAGATTACTTATCACCAAAATGCAAAAACATGTTCATATATGCGGAAGCAAAGGTAGAATGGTGGGGCTTGTTTGGTGTTCTGGAATGGTGAGAAAAGTGAGACAACGAATAGTAAATTGGAGACATACAAATATAACATTGGAAGCAAATGAATACTACATTGGAGATATACGAATAATGTATGGAACAGAGCAATAATATAGATGGGGTTGTTTCAAGACGATTTGGCTTGCTAAAGTACTCTAAAATAAAGAGGGAGTAAAGAGTCGAAAAACAAGTGAAACAGTAATAACTGTACTAGTAGCCTGTAGTTTTAACTGTAGCTGTAGCTTCAGCGTTTATTTTGTTTCTAATGTTTATTGCTTTCCCGTTTCAAACAATATTCTTTGAAAGACTGCCCCTATACTGTACTGCCCCTATTCCCAGCCATTCAATGGAAAGCAAGCGTATTATCGATGAAATCGGGAAGAAAGCAGCATCTACTTCTTTGACGCTCGCCGATTATTTTTCACATTCTCTAAACGACTTTATTAAGTTTTTTATTTTTTTTTTTCAGTTTTAGGGGTCTGAATTTTTTTGGTTTATTTGTTTGTTTTGTTTGTAAAGCTACCTCAAGCCTACTCATGTAAAACGCAATTTACATGACATCAAGTTTAACTTCGTTCCGCAACTTCCTATAAATGTTGAGCGGGCTAAGAGAAATTATTCAACCCCTTTTTGTTTGGTTTTTATCGCTACTGAGTTTCTTTATTCCGGCTTTTTTTTATTTTAGGAAGTTCGCCTTCCCGAATGAGTACCCTGAAGTGTGAAGATGATGACTTAAGGTGCATCTATCAACAACAAAGCATGGATATTTTTCAGCTTCGGAATTACAATAATATTCTATTTTTGCCGTTGAAAACGCTTCTAAGTTTTTCTTTTTTTTTTTCCTTCTATTCAATTCTATTTTAATTATTTTCTTTGTTTTATTTATTTTTTTATTTATTTTTGTTAGTCTTTATTTATATATAAGCAAGAAACGTCAAAAGTATTCAGTTTATATAATTTTCTGAACTTGGTTTAAATTTGAACTTTCCTTAGTTTGTTGTTTTTTATTGTATATCTCGGCAGATATTAGTAGTAAACAATATGTCTGCATTATCTCCCATCCCCATGCCGCCTATAAGGCCCACTACAACTGGCTCATCTACTCCAGTTCAAATCTTACAATCAGAGATGAATGGCCCTACTCAAAAACCAATCCGTTTATTAACTTTTAATACTTGGGGTCTTAAATATATAGCACAATTTAGAAAGCAAAGATTACAGGCAATTGCCGATAAATTAGAAAAAGAGCACGATGATTACGATATTATTGCCTTACAAGAAGTTTGGGTTCAAGAAGATTGGGATTATATCACCACTGTTTGTAAGAAACATTTCCCTTATACTAGAATTTTCAAATCAGGTATCGTTACTGGACCAGGTTTGGCAGTTTTATCGAAAATTCCAATTGAAGGTTCATTTTTATATCGATTCCCAATTAACGGTAGAGCTTCTGCATTTTTCAGAGGTGATTGGTACGTAGGTAAAGGTATCTCTGTAACTTTATTAAAACCTCATGTTAAAGGTGCTAAACCAATTGCCTTATTGAATTCTCATATGCATGCCCCTTATACCTCCGATAATTATTCATGTCATAGAGTTTGTCAAGCTTGGGATATTGTGAAAATTGTAAGGTTAATGAAGGCTTCAGGTTATGCTACCATTGTAGTTGGAGATTTAAATTCAAGACCTACTTCGTTACCTTATAGACTTTTCACAGTTGAAGGAGGAATGGCCGATTCTTGGGATATGTTGAAAAAACGTCGTGGTCTGATCATGAGACTGCCTGCTGAAATTATGCAAATGAATCCAGTAGATCAAATTTTGAAAGCAGGTGTAACTTGTGATTCTACTTTAAATAGTTGGAGAACAAGAAGAAAAGTAGAAGAAGCCTGTAGACTTGATTATGCTTTTGTGGATCCAAGTTGTCTTACTATTATTGACGCTCAAGTTAGATTTACTGAAAGGGTCCCACCACCAGCAGATTGTTCTTATTCTGATCATTTTGCATATTACGTTGAATTTAGAGTTGACGGAGATTCAACTTATATTCCAGTTCCTAGAACCGTCACCGATCGAATTAACCTTTACAAGGAAGTTTTCATGGAAATTGAAGACTATCAAAAAACAACCATTCCGCAACAACTGGGATGGCGTAAATGGCATTTTTTCCTTGGAATGGCTTTTGTTGGTTTACTGATTTGTTTACTTCCTCTACTTAGCTACATTAGCCCACTTACTGCTGCCTTTGTTTTATTTATTAATGCCCTCGTTGGTTTCAGTGCTATTTTAAATGGTATGCTTTGGTACTTTGGAGTTCGTTCCGAACTGAGAGCATTAAGTGAAGTTGAATTGGAAGTCCAAGACTCATTCTTCGAATTGAAAAGTCAAATGTGAACAACCTCTAAAAAAAATCGTCCCCTTTTTATATCTAACCTAAAAATACCTAAAAATTTAGTTGTCTGGGTATCAACTATGCTAATACTTAATAACACCACCTTAAAATTATGATTAATTTTTTAATACCCAATGAGAGTCTAATATCCCTCTCTCTCTCAGCAGTACTCCTAATAATTACTAATGATTAATGAAATGGATTTAAATATTTTACTAATGCTAATATTTATTTATATTTAATGTCACACCGTCCCTGTAGAAAGCCGTATTCTCCTGCCTCTCTATTTTCTGAGATCATATTGCCTATTTGGTACAGTTGCTCATTTTTCCAACCACCGCATATAAAAGTGATTTGCAATGAGATATAAGATATATTAAGCAATTTTCATATCAGAGTCTGAGTAGATTTGGAGTAAGCCTGAGTATCAGTAGATTTGGGAGTTATCGTTTTAGAATAATGAGTGAAGAGTCCCAATTGCAAATCAATATCCCTCATTATCCGCCCTTTAAGTTGCGATCTTCTTTGATCGATAAGGACCCAGTGATATGGGTTCATTCATTAGAATCGTATATTCGATTATTCATGTTCCTTGATAACAACGAAATGTACGGGTATAATTTATTGAATATTAAATCCCAACAACAGTTACAAATCTTTTTAAAAGTATATTTATTCGAAACTGCTCAAGAACATACACAAATATTTTCATTGGGTCATATTAACCCAGATATTGTATCTAATACTGAATTATTAAGGGCCAGAGTATTTTCATTTGTGAAAAATACTAGTATAATTAAATTGAAATTAACTGGTGAAGTAATATGGGATTTTATTTCAATATATTCTTCAGGTAATGGACCCATTGTTAGACAATTAGTAGATGGAACGTTTAAATCAAAATTCAATGAAAAAAAATCGGGTGGTATTAGTAGTATACCTGTTTTATATAAGCATTTAAAAGAAAAAATTATCAATGGTAAATTTACACAAGCAGATTTGGAAATTCTTTCCTTGTTACTTGGTCAACATATTACTAATAAGGTAAATACTATTAATGTCAATAGTGGTGTTTCCACTAATAAGACTCTTAAAAAGGGGAACACCAGTGCCATGCCGTTTGCTGAAGAATTTGTAAAATCTGAATGGATCGAAATTTTAGAAGAATTATACTTGGGGGTTCATAGTGAAACTGCCAAGAATGTGATGATTGTTTCGTTGATATCACTTTCAGTGGCCAATATTTCAAAATTGGCTATGAATATTCATGTTACTAGTCCTCAGACTTTACAGATCTCTCCATTATTCAGTTCTTTAATTATCTCTGAACCATTCCAACAGTTAATACCTGGATTGGAAGAAAGACTCCAATTTTTACGAAATATTACGTTTGGTGATAGTACCAGCAACGTTGAAGATGATGATGAAGACAATGATGAAGATAACTTTATGTATGTGGATCAAGTACTGTTCCTTGTTGAATTATTCCCTGAACTTAGTGAAGCGAAAGCGGTCAAGATTTTGAAGGATAACAATGGTGATGTAGACCATATAACCAATTTAATATTAGAAAACCCCGATCTAATTAATACGATACAAGAAACCCCGAAGAAGGCGTCTAAGGCGTCTAAAAAGAAATCAAAGGAAACTAGTGGTGGTGGTAATAGTACATTGACCGGAAGATTTAAACAAGAGTCAATAGAAAAAATTCTGAGATCTCTGGGCGCCATTAGAAATAATGAATTGCATTCAAAGACCCTTGCTTCAGCTTTGGAAATGTTATATGATAGTGATGAAGATGAACCTGATGATTCTTATACTTGGGAAGGGGCAGCAGCTGAAAATGCAGCAGTAATGGAAGGTGCAACAAACAGTGAAAGAAGGGGGGCTAATCAAAGTTCAAGACAAAATAGAGACTCTTCTACAAACAGTTCAGTTCTGGTCGTTGAAAGATTCTTATACAGTTTTTTCAAGGACAACGGGACTTCTAGTTTTACAAGAAATTCAAGAAATACCCCAAGTAGGCAACAGCTTAAAATTAAGAGTGGATGGACTGATGAACAAATTGAAGGTTGGTTTAGAATGCTTGAAAAAGTACCTAAAAGACTCAAGATACTTGAAAGAGATTATTTTGAAAATGGTGGCCTCAATAAGCCAAAGCCCGTGAAAAAGCAAGCAAAAGATAGTGATGAAGATGAAGATGAAGATGAAAATGATAACAGCAATACTACTAGTGCCAGAAGGTCAAAAGTAAACCCAGCTGCTAAAGTGCAACAAGATCGTAAGTATGCCAATAAGAAGAAGGCATCACAGGGGAACCACAATAGAAAGGCTCGACTGCTCAAGAAAACCACATGAGGGTCTATCAATAATCCATGAATTCACGAAAATGAGTTTCAGATCTAACCACCCATACACTTATATATTTACATATTCATACATATATACTATACATATATACTATACACATATACTATACACATATATATATATATATATATATATACATGTTGATCTACTGTCTGCATTCATCCTCTCTCTATGGCACTCTAAGCTCGCATTACTCTTTTTCATGGGAAGCTCGTTCAGCGCGAAGAGGCTCTTCTTATAATTAATTTATTTTTTTATTTTTATTTCTATTTAGTTGCATTTAAAGCTCATCACCAGGTGATAGTAAAAGTCGTAGATGAAGTTCCTTGCAGCCTGTGAAGACACTGGAAGTGTCAAGGAAATCGAATGTTTGAGAGGAACTGATACATCAAAGCAAGATGCGGTTCAACCAATTTCTGTTCGAAATATTTGTAATGAAGAAGATGTAAACGTCAATTCAAGAGTGATGAATATGGAAATTAGTGAAGACTATCTCATCGCATTAAGAGCAGACAACACATTAAGGGTATACGATATTAATTCCGAAGAATACGAATTATTGAAGACTTATAAATTAGAAAATGTTTCTAAAGTTGATAAACCAGTCTCATTATATGAATATAAATCAAATGGAGTTATAATTGTTACTTATGCTTCAGGTACTATTTTCCTTATAAATTTCAATGATGGAGAATTTGATTTACCAGTTATAACCATAAATTTAACTACAAAGAAACCAATTTCTTGTATTGCCTTTCATCCAACGGAATCAGGGGTTGTAGTATTTGGAGGTCAAGAATTAGATGCTCAAATTGTAAAATTATATGAAGCTGAAGAGATCCCAATTAAAGTGTTTAAAGATGAAAAATATAAAGAAGAATTTTTCAGTTCTCCAAAGACTTTGTTTACCGCTAGAAATGCCAAGAATGACCATTTAGATTTAAGACCACCTGTATGGATTACCAAATTACAATTCTTGGATAACGAAGAAACTCAAAAGAATACCAAAAGTGGCTATTTCTTCATAACTGTCACTAGATATGGTCAATTAAGAGTTTACGATACTACTCATGGTAAAAGACCAAAGAAAGATTACCCATTAACTGAAAAGGGGATCATTACTTTATCTTTCACATCTGGAGATCAAGATGCAATCATCATTACTGACTCACATAGTTTAGTCGCCAAATATTCTTTGGTTCAAGTTGATCAAAAGGCGTTCAAGACTCATTCTGCTTCCGCGGGTACTATTATGAAGCCAGTAGCTAAATTATTGGGTAAATACACTGCTGGAAACACTGGTGCTGTATTTGGTATCGACGTCGTTGACGACTTGGTGGCCACTGGAGGTCTTGACAGATACTTGCGTGTTTATGGTGTAGATGATCGTGAGATTGTTGCTAAAGTTTACGTTGGTACTCAGATCAATTCCGTAATTATCTTAGATCCAGAAGACGAAACGGAAGAAGATAAGAAGAGGAAATTGGAAGAAGAAGAAGAAAGTGATGAAGAAGAATTGTGGGATAAATTAGAGCATAAAAGGGTAAAGAAAAACTAGTTTTATAGAAAATTATAAATATCAGTAAAATAGATCACATATTATATATAATAACATTACAACAGAGGTTACTAGGTAAGGTTTTTCTTAACTCTTTCTTATTATTCTATTTTTATGTGATACATTAATTCTTAAGTTCTTGGGCTCTTTCAGTATCCCTGTGCGTACTGTCCACAACACTCATACACTTCCATTCGTTAAGGTAGTTAGATTTCCATAATCTTACCTTCCCATCATCACCAGCTGAACTTAAAATGGTACCAGTGAGATTCCAGCTCACTTTCCACACTTCCAGTTTATGATCATTCATCAACGCTACTAATTCCACGGTCAATTCGCCATTAGATTCAATTGCCTTGAATATACGAACCATACCATCCTTACTTCCAGTGGCTATTAAATGGTATTTTCTACCCATTGAAGGAGCCCAACTTGTCGATCTAATAAGTCCACCATGTTCAGGGAGATCACATAACTTGACATATTTATGGGATTTGGACGAATCTACATCATCATCTCTAGCATTCCCCATTCCAGATTTATATCCAAGGGACTCCTGTTGAGTTGAATTGGAGTTCAAATTTGAACCATATATGAAACCTTGATCAATGGCAATGACAATGAACATTTCTCTAGATGCAAACTTGGTTGGACACCACTCTAAAGAGAAAGCACTTTGTAAATTTTTTTCTGGTAACACCAGGCGTAAAAAGGGGATTTCAGTAGTTAATTGCCATACTGAAAGATCAGATGGTTCTACCGCTTCATAGATTCTGAACACACCATCCAGACCAATACACCCTAATTTTAAACCTAAATGTTTTGGTGCAAAGACTACGTGATAGATTGGTCCATACGACTCCACTGCTAACGTTGCCAATTTAACCCATCTTCTACCCAGTCCGTGTAATTCATCAGGGGACTCTTGCCATAATTTAACTGTTCTATCGTAAGAGCAAGATGCAAGAAGCTTAGTAGAACAGAATTCTGGATGTGCCCAAGATATTTTCACAATCAGTGAATCATGGGCCTTCCACAGATCGTTCAATACACATGCTCCAGTATAGGGATCCAAATCGAATACCTTGATGTGTTGGTCCGATGAAGCAGTAGCTATATGTTTACCGTAGAAGTCATATTGGATATCGTGTATAAGGTCCTCGTGCCCGGTGTTGAATGGCTTCATCTCAATTCAATTGGCCTTCCACTCGCAGTCTATTTAATAAAATTACAGACTGAGTTTATATCAACAAATTATAGATCGGATTTATTTCAAAATGGCGTTGCTGTCGTTTCTAGAAGCTTTTCTGTTTATCTTCCTTATCAATTTTTGAAACTGAAAGTTCGTTTTTCTCGCACAATCAAAAAACAATAGCGAGCCTTTTAGAAAAATAGTGAGCTTTTCAGAAATTAGTGGGCTTTTAAAAATTAGTGGGCTTTTAAAAATTAGTGAGCCTTTTGCTGCACAGAGAAAAGAAAAGCTTGACTACTACAAGAGATAACCCACCAGATGTCGATTGAAGAGCTCTCTAAAAGCGTCGATCAGCTAGCCAGGGCTGTGGGGGACAAGAGCAAGGAGTTGGACCAATTAAAAGAAGAGTATGAAGAGAAAATACGGCAGTTAGACCAAGCATTTGGAGCCCTCTTGAAAGCAGTAGATGCAAGAGATGGAAATACAAATAGCGACGTATCGCTTGAAGAATACGAGGACAATATCAAGTGCCCACATTGCCACAATATAGTATTAAACGACGGCTCTTATGTCAAGGTCTCAATAGCGAGATTACAACAAGAACAGAAAGAAGGAAAGTTGGCCGAAGTGTTCAGAAAGTTGGATGTTGCTGGCCCTAAGAGAGGTGAGAGTAATAATAAAAGTACCGGTAATAAAGATAATAAGGTCTCCACTGGAAGAACCATGAAAAACCGCAATGGCCAAAACAACAACAAAAGCAATGCTATTAATGTCAATAAAATGAAAGCAACTAATAATAATAATGATAACAACTATGATAATAATATTGGTTCGGATTCAAGCGATACTGTGGTTACAAGCACCCAAACAGATACGTCCACATCCACATCAACATCTACATCAACATCTACATCTACGTTTACTGACAGATCCCGTAAGAAGGATAAAGGAAAGGGTAAGATTGTCTGCTCGTACTGTAAAAAACCTGGACACACTCGTGCTAGCTGTAAGGTCAGGCTAGCTAAGCCAATGAGTTAGATATTTGGAGAATCATTACCTTTACTCAAAATATCATAAAAATGGGATTATTAATAAGTTATGATAAGTTGAATAACGGGTGTTCATTTGGATCTTTCATCCAGATCGTGATAAATAATAATACAGTTGACGGCTATTGATAAATAGCTAATGGCTAATATGATAAACATATCTTCAAGCCAGATTCACCGATACAATAATTTTCCCTTTCCTCTCCCTTGATGTTTTCCTACAAAGAATTTTCGTCTATCATCAATTATAATATACAACACCGCTCTTATTTTGCTCCTTGTACCATAGCTTCTGTAATTGTTAGTATTCTATATTCTACTTATTTTTTTAGTTCCAAAAATTTCATCAATAATACATACCTCTTCTAGATGCATCTTGTAATAATGTGCAGTCGACAGAACTAGCATTCATATGAACATAACGAACAGTTGATCCTCTGATGAATAAATTCTTAACTGACTTCAAATGAGGGTATTTAGATTCATTAGCACATGAGATGTTGTCCAACTTTAAATTAAGAAACTGGTCGACAGTTTTCAAAGTTCCTTTAATCTCTATGTCATTCTTTAACTCAACTGTAACTTCTTGATCAACAAGAGTTTTGAAAAAACTGAAAAACAACATCACAGTTCAATATGTTTTGCTGTAATATTTCGATGTCAGTAGTCAGTATTCTTTTTCTTCGAACCTTTTTTAGTTACTTAATTCACCTTTCTTTCAGATCCCACATGCAGGCGTTTTTATGGTTTTCATTAACTTTTTTTTTTTTCTCTCTATTTTGATGGTTCTTTTTATGAGGACCTCTTTTTCTGTGAGCCTTGCCGCTAGTTAATAGTTAATAGTTGCAACCAATTGTTACTATGCACTTCACTTCAAACACTTCATATCTGTATAAATTATTGGTCATTGTGGGGTGTGCTTATATGTGTATACTAACACAATGGAAATCCGCTAAGTACATTATCTGATTCATTTTCTCCATCGTTGTAATGGGCCTCAAAAGAATAATCTAAGTTCATGCCGTGAGCTATAGAATCATAGTAGGAAATATTTGAGGTGTCTTGGTTACCATTACCACTATAATAATTGTAGCAGTGTTCATCAGAAAAAGGGACTAATTGAAGTGATTGACCCTTGGCTTGAAAGAATTCATCATCTATTGGAGAGAAAACTGAAGGCGACGCTAATACTTCACCACCAAAGGAATCTTCATTATCGCTAGTCATACATAATAAGACTTGGGCTCTCGCCTTAGCTTTAGCTTTTGCTTTTGCTTTGGCTTGAGCTTTAGCTTGAGCTTTAGCTTGAGCTTTGGCTCTGAACTTCGCCCGAGCTAATTTCTGTATTTTCTTAGTTATACTTTCTTTCATAAGTTCCATTTCAACTGGCAAGAATTCATTAGAACCACTTTCAATGCCGTCGTCATTGTATGGTACTCTATTAAATAAATCTTGATTGTATTTGTTGGTAATTAATACGAAATTCTTCTGTTCTTTCTTTTTATTTTCTTTCTGAATTAGGTCATTTTCAATTATTTTAGTCGGATTTTTTGAATTAAGATCATTCCCCTTATTCAGATTCCTCGGGTGTGGCTCTTTTACTTTCTTCTGGACTAAAGACGTGTTGTTTATTTCCTTCTTGTAGTTTTGTGGAGATCTTCCTCTGATTATCAACGGTGGAGTCCTAGCACTAACAATTGTAATTGATTTCCCGTTACAAACAGCATTTAGCCTTAATTCTAAATAAAATTTATTATTTGAATGTGAACACTTTCTAGAATGTGCTGAAGTTGAAAATTGGATTCTTTCGTATCTTGCTGCAGTTGAAATGTCGATTTCAAGAGGATAACCACTTAAGCAAAGATTTTTAATTCTTTCTCTGCGAGTTAAATTGAAAAGAGAACTTAATTCAGCTATCTTTGATCCATTTCTAATATTTGCAGCCTCCTTGATCGTTTTATGGTCTGGAAGTGTTCCTGCTACAATAGGGTACGTTGGAGGGTCAGTTTGAGGGCCCTTATCCCTTTTAGCTGTATGTTGAACCAATGGCACTTCTTCCTTTGTTTCAACACATACTGATACTAATTTCATAGTAAAGTGATCTATAGTTTTTGTGGTTCCGTCGTCAGTTTTTAATACGTAAATATTATTCCAGCTTCGCATATTATCCATTTCTTCAAATGAAAAGGATGCAGTTACTGTGAAGTAATTTCTTTTATATCCAATCCATTGATCATCGATTAGCTTAATACCTCTATCTATTCTTCCATTAATAGTAGGTTGGACACAATTGTTGGAATTAGAAACGTAAATAGAACAATAGGTTTCAGATTCTGTGAACAGCGGACCAACCAGAAACTGTAACCCTGACCGAGGGGCAAGTCTTTCCCTTGTTGATGAATCTTCATTATATTGATGATTTTGATGACCTTCATTATCTTTATTATCTTTATTGATTTTACCTTCTCCATCTTTCTTTTCGAATTTAATTAATTCACCCACTGGTTCGAAGGTGGTTGTATCTGTTGTATTTGTGGCGGCGGTGGTAATACTCTTGGTATCCTTCGAATTCAGTGACGCTTCTGATTCGCTTGCCGAAGGACATTTGGACTTTTTCCTTCTTCCCATTGCAGCTATCCAAAGTAAATATGTACTCTATTTGTTCTTTGTTCTTTGATTTGTACTTTTGTTCCTTTACTTTGTACTCTTTTATCAAAATAAAGATTGTTGTAAAGAGCTGATTGTTTTGTGGATTTGAAACTGCAAGCGCTTATTGTGGTTGCAATTTTTTGCAGCACCCTTCCTTCTTTTTTTTTTTGCAACCTAAGCCAATCCATGTGCAGGACCGTGATAAACATCATAGAATCGGTCTACGAAGTATGATATAGGTATGACATAGGTGAATATCTTTCAACATTCGAAAATAATTTAGGCTTTAATCAAAACAGTACCTAATTTTATGGTTTCTGTTATCTACAATTAGAGTAAGATATTTTATAATCTAGGATACTACGTTCCCGTTTTATGGCCTTTCACTTCCTCCCCCATACTAAAGCTAGTACCCTATGATAGTTATCTGCAGTCCGCTCATCGCTTCTCATCGCTAAAAGTGAATTTTTTTGGCAGCCAAAAAGTAATCAACTTCAAGACTTTACTGAACAATATGGGTAAGAAGGCTATTGATTCCCGTGTTCCCTCACTTATCCGTAATGGTGTTCAAGAGAGGGAAAGAAGTTTCTTCATTATTGTAGGAGATAAAGCTAAAAACCAGCTTCCTAACTTGCATTACTTGATGATGTCAGCTGATTTGAAAATGAATAAATCAGTGTTATGGGCTTATAAGAAAAAGCTTTTAGGATTCACATCTCATAGACAAAAAAGAGAAAATAAGATTAAGAAAGATATAAAAAGAGGTATTCGTGATGTTAATGAACAAGATCCTTTTGAAACTTTTGTTTCTAATCAACATATTCGTTACGTTTATTATAAGGAAACTGAAAAAATCTTGGGTAATACTTATGGTATGTGTATTTTACAAGATTTCGAAGCATTGACTCCTAATCTTTTGGCCAGAACAATTGAAACCGTTGAAGGGGGTGGGTTAGTTGTTATTCTTTTGAAATCAATGACCTCTTTAAAACAATTATACACCATGTCAATGGATATCCATTCTCGTTATCGTACTGAAGCTCACGATGACGTTGTTGCTAGATTCAATGAACGTTTCTTGATGTCCTTGGGATCTTGTCAAAACTGTTTGGTTGTAGATGATGAACTTAACGTTTTACCAATCTCTGGTGGTAAGCACGTTAAACCATTGGCTCCAAAAGATGATGATATATTGGAACCTAAACAACAAGAATTGAAAGACTTGAAAGAATCTTTAGTTGATGTTCAACCTGCCGGTTCTTTAGTAGGATTATCCAAGACCATAAATCAAGCTCAAGCTATTTTAACTTTTATTGATGCTATCTCTGAGAAAACTTTATCAAGCACCGTTACTTTAACTGCTGGTAGAGGTAGAGGTAAATCTGCTGCCCTTGGTATTTCTATTTCAGCTGCTGTTTCCCATGGTTATTCTAATATTTTCGTTACATCTCCTTCACCAGAAAATTTGAAGACTCTTTTCGAATTTATTTTCAAAGGTTTTGACGCCTTGGGTTACACTGAACATTTGGATTACGATATCATTCAACTGACTAACCCATCATTCAATAAGGCTATCGTTAGAGTTGATATCAAAAGAGGACACCGTCAAACCATTCAATATATTTCTCCAAATGATCATCAAGTTTTGGGTCAAGCAGAATTACTTATTATTGATGAAGCCGCTGCTATTCCATTACCTGTAGTTAAAAAATTAATGGGCCCTTACTTAATTTTCATGGCATCAACCATTAACGGTTACGAAGGTACTGGTAGATCTTTATCTTTGAAGTTAATTCAACAATTAAGAGAACAATCTGTTAACAACTCTGCTCCAGGTACTGAAGTGGTCTCTAGAGATAATAAGAAAGCTGACGTTGAAGTTAGAGGAAGAAAATTAAGAGAAGTCACTTTAGATGAACCAATTAGATATGCCCCTGGTGATCCAGTTGAAAAATGGTTGAATAAATTATTGTGCTTGGATGTTTCTTTATCAAAGAATGCCAGATTTGCCACTAAGGGAACTCCTCATCCTTCTCAATGTAATTTATTTTATGTAAACAGAGACACATTATTCTCTTATCACCCAGTTTCTGAAGCCTTTTTACAAAAAATGATGGCATTATACGTTGCTTCTCATTACAAAAATTCTCCAAACGATTTACAATTAATGAGTGATGCTCCAGCCCATCAATTATTTGTCTTATTGCCTCCAATTGATGAAAATGATAATAGAATTCCAGATCCATTATGTGTGGTCCAATTGGCTTTAGAAGGTGAAATTTCCAAAGAAAGTGTAAGAAAATCATTATCAAGAGGTCAAAGAGCTGGTGGTGATTTAATTCCATGGCTTATTTCTCAACAATTCCAAGATGAAGATTTTGCTTCTTTGTCTGGTGCTAGAGTTGTTAGAATTGCTACTAATCCAGAATACTCCGGTATGGGTTATGGTTCAAGAGCTTTAGAATTACTTCAAGATTACTACCAAGGTAAATTCGCTGATATTAGTGAATCTAATACTATCAATGATCATACAATTACTAGAGTTTCTGAGAAGGAATTAAAGAATGGTACATTAAAGGACGAAATTAAATTAAGAGACGCCAAGACTTTACCACCTTTATTGTTGAAACTTTCTGAAAAGCCACCATACTATTTAGATTATCTCGGAGTATCTTATGGATTAACTCCACTGTTGCATAAGTTTTGGAAAAGAAGTGGGTTTGTTCCTGTTTATCTTCGTCAAACTGCTAATGAATTGACTGGTGAACATACATCTGTTATGATTAATGTTCTCCCAGACAGAGAACTGAACTGGTTGAAAGAATTCTCTAAAGATTTCCACAAGAGATTTTTAAACTTATTATCATATGAATTCAAAAAGTTCCCAGCAGTTCAATCATTAAATGTAATTGAAGCTGCTGAAATGGGTGAAGGTAATGAAAATGCATGGAAAAAGCTTACCAAATCCCAATTGGACGATATTTTCTCTCCATTTGATTTGAAGAGATTAGATTCTTACGCTAATAACTTGTTGGATTATCATGTTATTGTTGACATGTTGCCAGCAATTGCTGAAATTTATTTCAGTAAAAAGGTACTTAATGATGTAAGTTTGTCATCAGTTCAAGCTGCAATTTTGTTGGCTATTGGTCTTCAACATAAGGATTTGGATACCATTGCTAAGGAATTAAATTTACCATCCCAACAAGCTATGGCCATGTTTGCTAAGATTATTAGAAAATTCTCAGTATTCTTTAAAGCATTTGTTAGTAAAGCTATTGAAGAAACCATGCCAGCTCTTGAAGATGAAACCGTTAAGGAAATGGATGGTAACGCCAAACATGAAGATTATGATGCTATTGAAAAGAAATTTAATGAAGATTTAGAAGAAGCTGGTAACGAAGCCATGTCTGAGCTTAGAGAAAAGCAAAGAGAATTAATTGATTCTCTTAACTTGGAGAAATATGCTATTGCTGATGGTGAAGAATGGGACGCTGCCGAAAAATCAGTCAATAAGGCTGTCAAGGGTAATGGTACTGTTAGTATCAAGAAGAAAGATTCCAAGAGAAAGGTAGAAAATGCTCTGGAAATTTTTGATGAAGAAATGAAGAAAGTAAAGAAGGCCAAAAAATCTAAACATAAATGAAGAGGGGTGTAATAGTAGTTTTTACATTATAAATAAAAATAAAAATTAGAAAATGCATTAAATTTGATATCATATATATATATAAATTTGTAAATAAATAAATAAGCAATGCAATTGTATTAATTGATTAATTAATTTGATTTATCTGTCAATGGAATTTGACTGATTGACCACAACACTAATTCTGATAAGGTTGCATTACCATCACTTCTATAAGGAATTATACAAAGATCCTCGGTAGCATAATTATTCAAATTTTTATTTACATTATTATCGTCAAATAAGTACTTGTGATGCTTAACATATTCTGGCCATACCATTTTATCAAAATATCCAGGAGGATCAACCCATACACCAGCATCAGTATTATACTTCCTCTGTTCTCTACGGTCTTTAAGAATATTATAAGGTGCATAAAAGAATAATCTAACATCAAATAATGAAGCTATATCAGGGTTATGAAATAACATAAACCCTTCTACAAATACAATTGGTAAATGTTGATAATTAGTAAGAGCTTTATAAATATCATTTATCTCGTCATTAGTTAACTTTAAATTGATATCTCCTTCATATGACTTTGTATGATGATTTTTAGCTTCATCGATTCCCTTCTCTTTAACTTGTTGAATGAAATTAGAAAACAGTTTAAAATCTAAGGCTTCTGGGCAGTCCCAATTTTGTTCATTTCTTTCTTTATCGAAAGGTATTTGCTTTTCTGGTAAATAAAAATCATCAAGATGAACTAGTATAGAATTAGAGAAAAGAGTGTGCAATGAAGCTGCGATTGTGGTCTTCCCGGAAGATGTGGGGCCGGATAAGGCAACAACAATAGGTTTTATCAAAGCAGACATTTATATCTCTATTCGTATATATCGCCCCCCTCCACAATTATTATTAAATTTATTTATCTTCGAATTAATTCTTTTTTTTTTTTTTATTTGATTGATTGATTGATTCATCGATTGATTACTATCATTATTATATGCTTTTTACTTCCTATACGCTCATCGGCGCGGCAGTAGTTGTGCCTCCACCTGCAGGATACATGTGAATTAAAAATAGTCACAAGACATGCTTTTTAAAAATAATGACTAGTAGATGAAAACGGGTTAGAAATTTACTGAAAATAAAACATAAACGGGTGGTGAAATAATGTAAAACAATAGTACCTGCTTTTGCATTTAAAGTTTTTTTTATTAAAATTTACTTGAAAGAGAGAATATTATCGTTTTCTTGAACAATAAATAATGGTATTAAAAGTCTGATCATGTACAGTGGATTGTTGTTAAAGCATTAATCTTAGTTTAATGATTTCTTTCTTTCAGGCAATCTAGGAACAAGAACAAGTGTTCGAACGAAGGTTACATTATTTGCTCTCGAGTTTCATTTTTTTTTAATTCCCTTTATTATAAGCTTTCATCTTTTTCTACTTGTTCGTAGATTTAAACTTGGGTAGAAGAATGTTAAATTCTCAAATTACCCACTTTCCCCTTTCCTAGCTGTATGCTAAATAATTTACATTGCTTGCTCGCTTCTCATAATAAATTTGAAAGACTCTTTTTCTGCAAGCAAATATATATAATATAAATAATTCTAATTTCAATAGCTTACAATTAGTTGATTACTGAATAAAGTTTAACGTTTAATAATGTTGATTGTTTATTATTAGGTAAGTAATTATAATGACTTATATAAAATCATTTAAAAGTAGCAATAAAAATTGTCTATGTCCTACATCCGTTTTGCATTTTCAGAGTTAGCTTTTCTTCGCTACTTTGTGTATTTCATATAAGTTTGCAACTATTCCTATTTAGGAAATTTTATTGAAAAATTCCAGATTAGGAAATATGAACTTACATGCAACCTTTACTTATATCATAATAGAATTTTTGAAATATGATCCATTTCAAGAAATAAAAATCCAACGTACTTCATCATCTTCGAAAGGGGACCTTGCATAATTAATTACCTATAATGTATTTAAATAATTCAACTCCCCTCTTCTTATTTTCCCAATTTTTTCCTTGTTTTTACTTATCCAAGTATCTAGTTTAGGGCAATTCCGAATTTTAAGATTTTCTTTATCGCCCCAACTTTTTATTATTTTGCATTACATTACTATTCTTATACCCTTTGTTTTCTCTGTGTTTAATTGAAAGCTTCTTCTTGGGTAATATATTAATTAAACAAGATCCATTTATATTCACGTTGTTAGTTGCAACTACAGGTTTTGCTGTACAAAAATTGTACAAAGTGATATTTCAAGAAGGCAAAAGTTAATTGCTTTCCATTCAATAGAGATCTTGACCTTAAACCCATTCCCATATTAAGATTACAAAAAATTCAAATCCCCTTGAAAAGAAAGAAACTTTCAATTAATATCGGCAAAGATTTATGTTTCTTTAAAAGGGTATCAAATTTTTTTGAATTGTACATAACTCCCAACTAGCAAGTGTTTTTTCCTTAAATTTTCTTTTTTTTTGGAACCACCCACTATACTTGATTCAATAAATAAATTGAAAGAGGTGAATAGATTACTTTAAAGATTAAATCTATTTTGATATATATATCTGTATTTATATGTATACGTTGCATATATATGTATAAATTATATATATTTTCAATTTGTATATAAACTTCAACAACACATAAAGTTTAAATTTTGAATTCCCCACTAACTAAAACATTTTCATCCCCTTTTTGTTAAGCCACTTACGTTCGCTATTGATATTACCATTAGTTTCCATTTTCATCATTAAATGGGCATCTAATATCAACCAATATAACTGTCAAATTGATTTCCGTATCAAGTCTAATGAATATTGGCCCGCCTAATCGTAAGGCTCCCCTGTCATCTTTCACCAATAAACGAGATAGTGTATCCCCAATACTGCCTTCAAGTTCCTCCGAAGAAGAACAAAAAGATCTTTCAAGTAGTTCTGATCCTATAAAACAAGATTCTCCTATAAATCAACCGATAATTACTGATTTAAAATCAGTTAACATCGATAGAACAAAATATCATCATTATGGCCATCAATCACTGTTAACACTGAGATCACTTGAAAAAATTATCAACGAAGGGAAGAGATTAGAAAAAGAAGAATCTGAACGAAATCTTAAGAAATCTAATGAAGAAGCATCTTCTTCGTTACTATTATTATCAACTCCATCGGGAGCACCTCCTGTCTCTGCATCTTCTACTTCATCTTCCAAGGCCGTTACAGAAAAGGGTAATTTCGACAAACCTTCTTCTCCTCCTGAAAAAAGTAGACCTTCTGATACCAAAAAATCAACAGTATTGACCAAAGCTAAAGAATTACAACTCGATCATATTTTACAACTAGATATTGACCTGTTAAAAGATTATAATGAAAATACCTTAATTGAACTATTTCGATATAAAACGGAACAGGAGGTAACCAAACAAGAGCAGTTACGTAATGATTTTGCCCATTGTACTTTAGAACTATTAAAATTGGCTGATACATTAAATGTTTCTCCTGATTTAATTCCGCTTCTTTTTGTTAGTAATATCAAGTCCGAGGAATTGAAACAAAAATTCCGTGAATTATCTTCTTCATCCCCGGTAAGTATTAAGAGACAAGCAGAACTGGAACTTGGATCTGCGCTTAAAAGACCAGCTTCTTCTTCAGGTGCTGATAAAAGAACTTTGGCTTCACCAGTAAGATCTCCATACCGACTGCCCACACTCCCAGTACATTCTAGGAATAGCTCTGGTAATACTATTGAAAAGGATACATCACCTCAATTATCCAATGCTAAACCTGTTTTATTGCCATTGCCAGTCACTGCTTCAAATCCAAATATGTCCCCTCAATACCCAGTATACTTTAATTCCAGTCCACCTGGATCAGATACTAAATATCTTGGATCTCCATATAATCAAAAACAACAATTTAATACGTTACAGCAAATACCACCCCCCAATGCATCCAGTAATGCACCTCCATTAATGGGGTATGGTCAACAGTACATGTTTCCAAATAAAAGCAGTACCAGTCCATATCAATACTATTTATCAAGTACACCTCCAGATCTAGGAATGCCACAGCAAATGCCGCTGCTGCTGCAACACCAACAACTGCATCAGCACACACATCAACATCAACATCAACATCAAATGCAGCTGCTGCAGTCACCTAGAAACCAACCTCCAAACCAGGTAAGACCAAATATACTTCAGAATGTTTTGGAGGATAAAACTAGTAAAACCCCTGGAGGTGGAAATATTTTAAGATTTGACAAGCATGGCGCTGAAGAACAGAGTCATTCCAAAAAGCTGAAGGCCTCGGCTAAAAGCTCAAATATTAATTTCATGATAACGACCCCAGAAAACCCGCCTGCTAAAAAATACAACAAAAACCATTAAATGAATAATCCAAAAGTTACAAATGGAATAAAAAAAATCAAAGGAGTGTTTCGTAAACCATTTTTTTTATTCATGTAATCACTTTTTTATTTTTTCGGATTATTCGTTTCGCTTAAATAATTGTACTTTGACAGGTGCATGGATAGACATTATATTTAGAAACAATCAAATTGCAATAGATTAATAAGAACGAATTTAGCCACCTGTAGATTTAGTAGAATAATATGGTAAACTATTTAGATATTAATACTAAACATATGTATAACATTTTTCCCTCTTATCACTAATCCAAAACTCAGTATGCCCTGAGTTTCAGGCTGACAGTTTCAATATTTTCTTTCTTTTCTCACCACTTTCATTTCGAATTTTTTTTTTTTATTTTTTTTTTTGCTTCCTGATCTTCGAAGAGTCCAACAAGTAATAATTGTGTGACACATTTTTATCTATCGTGTGCTACTAAGGACAAACTAAAAAAGTGTGATTGCAAAAACAATATTCATGGTTGAACTTATAAGTGTTTATTATCAAAACCATTGCCTAAAGGTACAATCAAATCAAGATCCGAAGATCTGGGCGTTCCTCCGAAGATCATGATCGGAGTTGCACCGAAGAAAAGCAATGAACTTAGTATGGTTTCGGGCGAATGTCCTGTATACATATGTTAAGATTTTATCACCGAGATGCTGCAACTTTTTCCTTGACATTTCCGATTAGAACTTGCTTTTAGATCATTTATGAAGCAATATAGACCTAGGTATATATAGAACGAATATCTCTAGGTCTTGAATAACGATAGAAACCATTAAATAATTAAAATAATAAGAATAGAATAGAAACTGAAAGATGGAAAAGCCTGATACACCTAGCGATAACGAAAAGGAATCCTTAAAAGAAATTCCCTATTCCATTTACAATAGAAAAATCAAATTAGCATTAGTGGTTTTAATGCTGTTTGGTGGTATTTGGTCTACATTATCTTCAAGTATTTATTTCCCTGCATTACCGACATTATCGGAAAAGTTTCAAGTATCTTCAAGTGTTACTAATTTATCCGTTGTTGCATATTTAATTTTGCAAGCAATTGGCCCGCTCGTTGTATCGCCATTTTCTGATGCTTTTGGACGTCGTCCTGTAGTATTGTTCAGTCTTATAAGTTATGCCGCTGTTAATATCGGATTAGCTAGAGTGAATGTTTATTGGTTATTGGTTGTCTTAAGATGCTTACAAGCATTTTGCATTGCTCCAATTATTTCCGTTTCTTCAGGTGTTGTAGGTGATATGTGTGAGAAGCACGAGAGAGGTCAATTTATTGGTCTTGTATCTGGATTTCAATTAGTAGGTCAAGCATTTGGTGCATTACTTGGATCTGGTGTAATATCAGGTTTTGGATGGAGAGGTGTCTTCGTGTTTTTGGCTATTGGATCGGGAGTTATTTGGGTTGTTTCAATTTTTTGCTATCCAGAAACTCATCGACTGTATTCTGGTAATCAAGGAGTTATACCTAAATATTGGATCCATAGAGCTCCAATTATTGCCTCACCATATTTCCGATCCAAATTTACTAATGAACTTTCAACTTTAGAACCTAAAAGAGTTAACTATTCCCAATTTATTGCTCCTTTGAAGATTTTCTTCAATCCTATGATACTTACAGTTTTATTTGCTCCAAGTATTCAATTTGCAGCTATGACTATGGCCCAAACTACACTTTCAACTACTCTTGAATCAAGATATGGGTTTTCCGTGGTTCACACTGGGCTTTGTTATTTGGCACCTGGTTTTGGAACTTTTATTGGTTCAATTACTACTGGAAAATTTCTTGATTCCATTTATATTAAAAACAAGAAGAAACATGAAGAAAAATATAGCCATTTACAAAAAGACGACATTCCACCATTGAATATGCTTCAAGTAAGATTACAATTCACATTAATTCCTTCCATCGTTGGTAGTTTATTTTATTTAATGTTTGGTTGGTGTCTTCGTTATCATGTTAGTATTGCCCCAGTTTTGATTGCAATCTTCATTACTTCATTTTGTGGTGTTGCCATGTTAAGTTCATTAGTTACCTTGTTGGTGGATTTATTTCCAGAACAAAGATCTTCTGCCATGAGCTGCTTTAATTTAATGAGATGCTTGCTTGCAGCTCTTGGTGTTGGTGTTTTACAATCAATGTTTGATGCCATGGGTGAAGGATGGACATATACCATTGTCTGTGGAATTTCTTTGTTAGGCACATTATTTTTATACTTCTTTGTCATTGTCAAACATCGTAAGAAAGATGACGACGAAGAAACAATTACCAATTAATACTGAATTGCATTTTAGATCATATTATTTATACACAAACATACATATCATTATAAAAATTATTAATCTTTCTAATCGTGTAATAAATATCAAATATTTAGTAAAGGATAATGAAAAAGGAAGAGCAAGAAGATTTACATCAACTTTTGTTCTTTTTTATTTAAAAAAAACCAAGCCTAGATTAAATACACAATTAATTTATATATGATAAGTAGAAGCAGGGAAGTGAATGTAATCCGATTATTGAGAAGCACATTGAACACCTGGGCCATGTCCTTGACCATCTTCATCATCAGAGTCATGAGGGTTACCAGATCTAGCGTTAGAAGCGTGCTTTCTTGGGTCGACTTCATGTAATTCACATTCATCGACAACAGCACTCTTTGGGATGTTAACCTTTGGTCTAGCAGGCAAGATGGATTCTAATTCCTTCAATTTTTCTTCAGAAGCAAAGTTATTAGCTGGGAATTCAACAGTGAATTTAATAAATAAGTTACCACGACCACTACCTCTGTAAATTGGCATACCTTGGTTTTCGACAACTCTGACCATATCTGGCGATATAACTTCACCAGGTAAGATATTGATCTTAATATATTCACCAGATACATGCTTGAAAGCAATTTCACCACCAGCCAAAGCAGTTAATAAATCAACATCAGCTTGATAGTATAAATCGTTACCCTTTCTTGTAAATTGATCATGAGGCTTTTCATCGACAATGAAAACGACATCACCTGTGATAACATCAGGTTCTTGATCACCTTCACCGGCAAAGACTATAGTTTGACCTTCTTTCATACCAGGATCAATGTTAACTTCCAAAATCTTACGTTCAGATTGAGTTTTCTTACCTTTACAATCAGGACAACGATCCTTTGGATCACAGATATCACCAGAACCTTGACAAACGTCACAAGTGGTTTGGAATCTTTGAATCATTCTACCCATTTGTCTAGTAACGAATTTTACACCTTGACCATTACAACTGGTACATTTCTTAATCTTACCTTCTTTACCACCACGACCATCACAAGTTTTACAAAGAACAGTTTTGTTTAAAGCCAATTTAGCAGTTCTACCTTTGTAAAGTTCTTCCAATGTACACAGAATGGAATGTCTAATATCTTTACCACGAACTGGACCTCTTTGGCCACCGCCCATACCACCAAAACCGCCACCAAAGAATTGTGAAAAGATATCTTCAGCTCCCATACCACCCATACCACCTGGGCCACCACCACCTTGTAAACCTTCTTCACCGTACAGATCATAGATTTCACGCTTTTGTTCATCAGAAAGAACATCGTAAGCATGACTAAGATCTTTAAATTTTTCAGCTGCTTCTGGTGATGGGTTCTTATCTGGGTGATATTTCAAAGCAGATTTTCTGTAAGCCTTCTTCAACTCATTTTCAGATGCTGATGGTGAGACCCCTAAGAGGTCATAATATTTGGTTTCCTTGACCATGTTTTCTCCTATTCAACTATACCGTTAAAAATGATGTATGAAACTCAGAGTTCAAATAAATAAAATAAATGTATGTAAGCAAAATCAATTACAAATTCTGTCGATGTTCTATGAGCTTCCACGAAAAAAAATTCACCTCGATTGTGCGAAGATACGGAAAAAAAAAATTTAAATTAGAGGAAAATAAGGAAAAATACAGGAAAATAATAAAAAAACTCCAACTGTTGGAAATTGAGGCATCTGATACTAATGCCATGGACCTTCATATGACATAGTCGTCTTCTGTACATTTAAAAATGTATTATGTATAGCTACAGGAAAGTCTAGGTAATAATATAGTTTATAGATGGTATACAAGGACGGTACTATAATCTATATTATAGCATTAGATAAGTATAATTGTAGATAGTTATATATAGTTACAGCTATGGATAGTCATCGATGATAGATAGTTCGTAGTTAGTAGTTGTAATTGTACTTGTGGACAGTTTATGGTTTACGTTTATAGTTTATGTTAATATTTATGTTTATGGTTATGATTTAGCTTTCAGGCATCGTGCTCACGGCAATACTTCCCAAAATAGAAGAAAATTACTATTTAGAGAGATACTAATGGAGTTAAAACCGTTGGTAAATCGACGTGTTATTTAGACAGAGTCTTCTTATGTCTCAGTTAACTCAGAATGGTTTCTCGATCTACGCAGCAGCTCATTTAAGAATATCCACTGCGGGTGATTCTATGCTGATATAACTGTATTTCGTGTACGACTCCTATATGTATATCGCTATATATCAGGCTTTAAACATTTATCTGTTAAATATAAAAGTTCGCTATGGTTTAAATGTTACATCTGTTACACATATGTCAACTATTATGTAATGATACTGTATATATTGTTAATTAACTGCTAGTTTTTGTACTGTCTCTATGGCTTATTATCCTGCGCCTGAAATCTACTGTATTAGCTTAATTTATTTTTCTTTTATAATAGCATACGGAGTTAATGGCAGCTTAGTAGAACACTTTGACTTTTCTTCTACAGTAAACAATTTACTCATATACTACTCTTTTCGTTTTGTTATCGTACATTTTATGAAACACTAGTAGATTAAATAATTCCATCTATCTAAATTTAACCTGCATGTTTCACAACTTCAGTAACTAAAGTTCCATTCTTAATACTATGTTTGAATTGTTCTGGGGCAGCTAATTCGGTAGAATCGTCATCTCCCTTAGGAATGTTGATGTTTAAAGCAGTGGTACTACTACTGAAAACTTCAACAACCTCAGTACTTTCTTTAGAAAGGTAAATGTTGACTTCGTCACATTGATCAACATTGATCATTTGGGCAGTACCGGTGATTTGAAGACCAAATTTATGAGATTTGATAACTTCAACACCAGAGACCAAAGAGTCGACCAAAAATCCACATTTTTTGGTTTCAGAAATAGAAATTGCATTGGCTTTACCTTTGAAAATCAAAGTAATACCAGAACAGTTACCAACAAATACTGATTGATGGATTTCAACTTCAATTTCAAGTGGGGTTGGTGCATCTGCTTCAGTATAATTTTCAATCATCCATTTGGAACCATCAATAAGTTCCTTTTTGGCTGGCTTCTTTTTAGATAAACTAGCTGGTTTCTTTGGGAGTTGAGGTGGTTTGGCTTGAGCCAGAGTAGTTGGTTCAAGTTTTTGTTTTCTTAATTCTGGGTTCTTGTGGGTCATTTGGGATTTTTCAACCTTTTTAAGTCCAGAAGTAATTCCTTCACCTTTATTCAAGTCAGCAAAGACAGCATTGATACCAGCACCACCAGAAGTAGCAGCAGCTTCCAGATCATCTTCTTTATAAAGATTGGCTGGTGGTGGAGGTGGAGGTGGAGGTGGTAATGATGATCCACCGGAAGGTTCTGAAGCCTTGGCCTTGGCTTTGTCAGTGATAGAGTTAACATCAAGATCATTCAATGATTTACCCTTTGGATTCCAAGATGGACCAGTAGTATGATATTCTTTGGTATAAGCTTTCAATTGGTCAAAAATTTCAAGATATTTCTTGACCCATTCAACTTGTTTGGCGTCTTTATCCTTGAAATCTTTCAAGACTCTGTTCAGCCAGAATTGGGCACTTTCCTTAATATCAGAAATATATGAAACTGGAGTAGTGGTTACAATCCATCCAAGAACGGCAGATCCTTCACTAAGAGCGTTCAAATTGTGACTGAATGTAGAAGTACGGTTAGTTTCTTTAATATCAGAAATAGTCAGGATTTCATTATTGATTGGAGTAAGAATTTCAGAAAACTTTGGATCGGTCAAGTTAGGTTTGCTAACTAAGGAAACAATCTTCAAAAATTTACCTTGTTCTTGGAAACCACGGAAAAGGTGATTTGCTGATTCACCAACGGAAGAGTTGATTTCTCCTGATAACTTTAAAAATGGTTCAACGTATGTAGATACAAATTCGTTATAAGCAACAAGGGATGGGGCCTCTGGTTCATCTTTTTGTTCATCTTCTTCTGGAATTGATGATGCTGAAGGTTCCGCCTTTTTGGCTTCATCCTTTTTTTCAATTCCTTTGCTGGCACTACCGTCAGTTGATTCAGATCCATCAGTAACCAGTTTAGTGGTTCCTGCCACCTCACCAGTCAGATTAGGGTCATTGGAACGCAATTGTTCTTGGAAAATGGTGATATCTTCCAAGCGCGAAGTGGCAGACTCTAACCGCTTAAGGATAGTAACAATGTTGTAGCCTTGTAAATTGAAAGGAGATGTTTCTTCGGTCATTGTTGGTTGCCGTCCTACTTGTTCCGGGTGGATTTAATTTCCTTCCAACCACACCACTCTCGGCCCAGCCCCTAAAGGGGAAACTGGGGGATTAGCTACGAGTCTCTCGTAGGCGCGTGTTCCATCCATACACCCACACACCCATACGAGTGCAAACACCTATACTTAATCATCTGTATACAGTCCACTCACGGTGGAAAGAAAGTTCATAGGAAGTGGAATACAGCAAGAGTGGAACCAATAATTTTTTTTCCGTAGCGACCATGCCGTTTGAACCTACGATATATCCATTATTTGAGTCGCTGGCGCCCAAGGAGCCCGAACCTTTTTACAATTCATACCAGGAAGGAATTCCTATTGCGTTGGATTTGGGTAGTTATACCTTTAAAGCAGGGTTAACTAATGGCTCTGAACCAAATAATGTATTCCCATCTTTAATTTCTAGGTATAGAGATAGGAAAGCACAAAAGGCATTGACGCTTATTGGTAGTGACGTTTATAGAGAACCACTGTTTAAACTGTCAATTAAATCACCATTTGATGGACCTTTGGTTACCAATTGGGATTATATTGAAGATATCTTGGATTATACTTTTGAACATTTGAGTGTTAATTCAAGTGATGGTAGATTAAATAATCCTTTAATATTGACTGAACCTCCATGTGTACCATTATCACAAAGGAAAATGTATTATGATTTACTTTTCGAAACTTATAGTGCTCCAAAGATAACTTTCGGTATTGATTCACTTTTTTCCCATTACGCTAATACCGATCTGGTCAATAGTAATTCGAATTCTTTGGTTATTGGAGCTGGTCATGAACTGACTCATGTGATCCCAGTTATACAAGGTAAAGGTATTCTTCTGCAAACTAAAAGATTAGATTGGGGTGGTTCACAATCTCTGAATTATTTACAAAGATTATTAACCATGAAATATCCATATTTCCCTCTGCGTCTTAGTGCCAATCATTCACAAAATTTATTTAAGGATCATTGTTATGTGTCTTTAGATTATTCGTCAGAATTAGAAAATTATCTTAACGTTGACGTTTTAGAAGTTAAAGATCGGATCATTCAAGCTCCTGTTGACGTGGTGGTCAATGAAAAGAAGAAAAGTGATGAAGAATTGGCTAGACAAGCTGAAAAACGTAGAGAACAAGGTAGAAGACTTCAATTACAAGCCAAACAGAAAAGAGCTGAAAAATTGGCACAAAAGGAAAAAGAATTCGAATATTACTCTCAAGTTAAACTTGATTTAGACTCGATGACTTCCAAGGCTGATATCGATAAAAGATTGTCTTACGAGGAATTTGATAATATTTCAAGTTTCAACAAATATTTCGTTAATTTAGAAAAACTGTTAAAGAAAGCTGGTAATGACGACGACGATGAAATCCTTGGTGATGATGAACAATTTCCTCTTGTTGATATCCCTGATGATCAACTTAGTGAAGATCAAATTAAAGAGAAAAGAAAGCAAAGACTATTAAAAGCTAATAGAGATGCTCGAGAAAGAGCTAAAGAAGCTAAAAAGGAAGAAGAAGAATTGGCTGCCAAGATTCAAAAAGAACAAGAAGAATGGAGACAACGTGATTTGGAAGATTGGTGTAAAGTTAAAAGAGCTGAATTATCTGATATAATATCCAAGATTAAAGAACGTCAAAAATTATTGGAACTGTTTAAAGATCGTAAATCTGCTGCTGCCCAGGAAAGAATGAAGAATATTGCTACACTTGCTCATGATCAAAATGGTCTGACATCGGCTCAACTGAGGAAACGTAGAAGAAATGCCAATACTAGTATTGATAATGATCCTAATGATACTTTTGGAACAAATGACGATGATTGGTCGATTTATAAAGATATAACAAATCAACTGGTTGAAGAAGAACAAAAGGAAGCTCATGAAGAATTATTAAATATTGAAGCTGAACTTTTGGAATTTGATCCTACTTTCCATCATGAAGATACTTACGCTGCACAAAATACATTTGATTGGAAATCTCTGGTATTACACAAGTATACATTTGGACCAAGAGAACTGATTGCAGTTCAATTACAAAAAGAAAGAGTACCAATAGAAGAATTAGAAAATAATCCTGAAGTTATTAAAAGAAATCATCAATTACATCTTAACGTTGAAAGAATAAGAGTTCCTGAAGTGTTTTTCCAACCAAGTATTGCCGGGGTAGATCAAGCTGGTATTACTCATTTATCAGAAGATTTATTTTATAGACGTTTAGATGGGGGTTTTTCCAAAGATAGTAACCTGTATCTGATGATTCAAGATGTATTCTTGACCGGTGGTATTGTACAATTACCTAATTTTATGGAGAGAATTAAGCGTGAATTTATTTCATTTTTACCAGTTGGAGCACCATTAAAAGTTAGAACTGCCAAGAATCCAGTAACTGATGCTTGGAAGGGGATGGCTAAATGGGCTAACACTCAAGAGTGTAATGATTCATACGTTCTGAAACAAGAATATGAAGAAATGGGACCAGAATATATTAAGGAGCATAAATTGGGAAATGTTTGTTTAAAGTAAAAAAAAAAAAACTTATTAAACATAGAATTCTACTACAAGTTGAAAGTATTTGTCAAATGTGTAATGTATATATGTATTATAAAATATCCTCTCTCTGTTCTTTCATTGCTCTATTATACAATCTATTTTTTAGCGTTTGGATTAATACCCTTCTTACGCATATTTCTCTTAATGGCTTGGTCAATAATTGGCTTATCTTCATCTTCGTTAAATTCAGCAAAATCGTCATGGATAATACCTTCTTCTTCAGCTTCAGCTCTTGCAGCCAGTTCCTTTTCTTTGGCACCAGCCTTCAGAACATCATGTGGCAGAGCAGCGATCTTCTTAAATTTGGCAACGTAAAACCCATCAACGTTATAAGTATGAGGATAATATCTTCTAGTAAGAGAAAGTTTAGGGTTAAAATGTTTACCTCTGTACAGAGTGAAACCTTCTTTACCAATAGCTAAACCAGTTTCAACAAGTTTAACATTTGGACGCTTTCTTAATGCATAATCAACTACTGATTCATTTTCATCAACAGCAATTGAACAAGTGGAATAAACAATGATACCTCCAGTAGCGGAATTAGCATCGACAGAATCGATAGCAGATAATAAAAGTTGTTTTTGAAGATGTGGAATTTGAATGAAATCTTTTTCAGTTCTCAGAACTTTAACGGATTCATCCTTAGCAATGACACCAGTACCTGAACAAGGAGCATCTAAAAGAATTCTATCGAACCCACCAATGACTTTTGGAAATTCACGAGCATCATAATTACATACAATGGTGTTTTTACAACCTAATCTATGAATGTTAGCAATAAGTGACTTGGTACGGGCCTTATTAGCATCATTAGCGAAAACACAACCAGTATTTTTCATGAGAGCAGAGATATAAGTGGTTTTACCACCTGGGGCAGCGGCCATATCCAAAACTCTTTCATTTTCCTGAGGGTCTAAAGCCATAACTGGAAGGAAAGACAGAGCAGCTTGTAAAATATATTGACCAGCTAAATATTCTGGGGTAGCACCAATTGGAACTTGAGAATCGAAAATTTGTAAACCAACTTTAGTCCAAGCACCGATAGGTTGAAGGTTAACCCCTCTATTAACTAAAGTTTGAGCCAAATCACGACGTCTAGTCTTAAGAGTATTAGTTCTAATGGTAATTGGTCTAGCAATTTCGTTAGCTTCAAAGAATTCCATGGCTTCAGATGGACTGAATAAATTGAAAAGTTTTTCTGCAAGAAATTCAGAGTATCCAAAATATTCACAGATATCTTTAATAAGTCTAGTGATATATTCAGCACGCAGTTTACCTTCTTCAGCCATTTCACCAAAGTTTTCCAAGACTTTAACGATTTCCAACATTCTGGTTCTGACAATGGTAACATCTTGAGGGATCCCTTCAAGAGCTTTTTCTTCTTCTTCACTTGGTAAGATCTTAGCTCTAGGTTGAGTAGTATCACCGGCCACCAATTCTTCTTCTGCTTCTTCTGCTTCCAAGGCTTCTTCTTCTTCAAGTCTACGGGAATATTCTTCCATATTGGTGGCGTTAAGGTTTTCTAAGTCTGAGTCTTCGTCATCGGAGAACATAGGCTTAACTCTAGCTTCGTCGTCTGAATCAAATTCATCGTCATCACCTTCAATATCATCATCTCCATCAACATCAAATTCGTCGTTTTCATCTTCTTGTTCTTCTTCAGAATCGTCGAAAAGAGCCTTCTTGGCTGAAGACAATTCTTCCAAGTCAACTTCTGGAAGATCTGCTGGTACTTCAGTTTCATCGGCAACTACTGCCTTATTCTTCTTAGATCTCTTACTAGGAGTAGCAGCCGGAGCAGAAGCAGCAGGCTTGCTTTCGCTTCTATCCCTCTTTTTTTTGTCTCTTTTAGCTTGGAACTCGTCAAGTGTAGGTGGTACACCTTGCTTATTTCTAGCCCTTCTACCCATTCTTCTCTTTTTTATGTCTCTAACTCGGGGTCAACTGAACTAGTATAATTCTTTCAGAAGGCTGCGATGAGATGGATTTTGAAATTTCCACTGCTGATCGCACTAAATTTCATTTCTTATTTTTTTTGGTTTTTCTGCCTGCTTTTTTTGAAGCTCATCGCACGACCTCGTCTGAGGGCCCTTCACATTTTGCAGCAGCAGAACTGAGGAAGTATAGAAGAACAGAGGGAGAACCAGATGAAGAGCAAGACTAGTATTGTTGCCGACGAGCATGTTTTGGTTCGTCTTCCGCTGGAGGGAATCAAGATTGTAGCACTTAGACCCGGAGCCATAGTACTGCTTGGGAAATTCGGACTGTTTGCTGTGGATGGAGTATTGGGTTACCCATTGGGCCAGTCATTTGAAATAGTGGAAAACAACCAGGTGAAACCGATCGATAGCTTGATGTATGAAGTGAATAACGGTAATGATAACGAAAATGAAGGTGAAGTTGACGTTGAATCTTTGACTAAAGATGAATTGACTAGCTATTTCCAGAACTCTTCTAACGATAACCAGAATATTATCAATATCGGAAGCAAGATCCAAAAATTATCTATGGAAGAAATTGATCAACTTAAGAAACTGGGGACATCTCTGGACGTTGGACAAAAAATTATCGAAAAGATTATTGCTGGGCATGAAGGTTTTGATAAAAAGACTATATTTTCCCAGCAAAAATATTTGAAAAGGAAGCAACAGAAATTTTTAAGAAGATTTACTATTGATTATTTAGGATCATCTCAATTACTTGAATATTATATTGAAAAAGATTTACAGAAAGTGATGGATATGAGTGAAGAATCATTAGCTTTATTATTAAGTTATAGTAATGTTCGTCCTGGTGGGAAATATTTATTAGTAGATGAAACTGGTGGTGTCATATTATATGCTTTAATGGAAAGAATGCAAGGAAAAGGAACTATAGTTGTTGCTCATGATAATGAACATCCAAATCATATTGCCCTTAGATATAGTGATTATCTGGAGACCCAAATTTCGGAAATGGTTAAACCAATTAATTGGTTACAATTTATGGAACCAGAAAATGAAAAAATAGAATGGGATGATAATTTATCTCCAGAAACTTTAGAAGCTATGGGTGCCAATAAACGTCAACAATACGAAAGAAGAACCGCTAGAGCACAACAAATTAATTCGGTGATAAATTCCGTGGAAACTGGGAATTTCGATGCTGCTATCGTGGTTTCATCGTTACATTATCCAACTTTAATCCCTCATTTAATTGGCAAAGTTGGTGGTCTGAGACCAATTGTACTTTATCATCAATCAAAGGAACCTTTATTGGAAACTCAACATTTTATTCAAGAAGATAAAAGGGTTCTTGCTCCATCGATCTATGAGACAAAAGTCCGTCCTTATCAAACCATTCCTGGAAGATTACATCCAGTTATGTCTATGAGAGGTTTCGGAGGTTATATCTTATGGGCAACTCGTGTCTTCCCATTGGAAGGTGGTGTACAAGCTGTCGGCCGTGGTATGACCAAGAAGAGGAAAGTTGAAGATCCAAAGGAAGATCCAAAGGAAGATCCAAAGGAAGATCCAAAGGAAGAACAGAAAGAAGAACAGAAGATTTAGATAGACGTAAATATTTCATCAATACACCTTATTGCATAAACTCTCTAATCCACTGTATTTGTCGTCTTTCCATCCAATAACACATCTAGGGTTATTGGCGTAATCGTATAGTAATCCACATTTCCAATCTTTGAGCTCGGGAATCCTAGAAACATGTTCAGCTTGTGATTCGTAACCCAATTCTGCAACAAATGCCTTGGCGTTACAAGGCAAAACTACATTATGAATTAACCTATCGTAGAATTCATTTTCTCCTACTAACGCCAATTCCGGTTCAAATAACTTCACCGACAGTTCAACCCCGTTCAATTTCACTGGTTTCTGATAATCGTGGATTGGGATATAAGGTGGATTGGAAAGCACAAGATCAACGGGGCCCAAATCCAGTTGGGAATCACGAATATCTCTATGCCAAAACATAGCTCCTCCATCCAATCCATTCAAACGGGCATTTTCTTGAGCTAAAACAACGGCATACTCAGATATATCAAACCCGCTTACTTTGCAATTGAGTAGTTTGGATGTCAAGATGGCTATACAGCCAGTGCCAGTACAGGCATCGATGATCTTCAAGTCACCAGGACTTTTGAATTTGAATCCGTTCAACAAGTTACATACTTTCATAACCCACTCTTCAGTTTCAGGTCTTGGAATAAGTACATGTTCTCTACAAAGGATAGTTACTGGGCCAAACGGCTGGGTTCCAAGGATATATTGGAGTGGTTCAAGTCTATGACGTCGCTGTACGGCAGAGAGCCATTGGTGGGGCTCTAGCTCTTGTTTGATCCATTTAAGTTCTTGTTGGGCCCTATCTAACGTCCTATTTGCTCTTAGAAGGTATGGAAGGTACGGTATCGTTGATGCCAACCGTCTGCTTCGTGGCGATATCCTCATGGTTATATGTGTTTTAAAAAATATAAACTTTGCGACCATAAGAATGGAATGTATACGAAAAATAAGATACGTGAAAATATAAGTTATATGAAAAATAAGTAATATGAAAAATAAGGTATATGAGAATATAACTATTTGAAAAATAAGCTATCTGAAAAATATGAATGGAAAAAGTATGAAAATATTGATAGATAAAATGAGATATTAGATAGATATAGATATAGATGAGATGAGATATTAGGTATAAGATGCTTACATGGATTATCTATTTAACATCGATTTGTTTATATATACAAGTTTACATTCCCTTCCGTACGTAGTACATGTAAGCTCTCTTATGAACGTCTTCTGAGAATGGAGTAATGACTTCAGAGTATTGAGGACGAGCAACTGGATCTCTCAAGTAGACAGCATGACAAGTCTCGAAATCAACTTCAATATGATGAGGTAAAATAGAGAAACATCCTATGAAAGGTCTTGGAGTCCATGGAGTGAAGTACAGTTTAGAAGGATCTTGACGACCGAAAAGACCTTTTTGCCATGGAAGATTAACTAATGCCTTTGATTCATTTTCAAGAATTGCTTCCCTCTTTATGACTGGATGAGTTTTAAGGTTTGAAGCAAAGTTTGAATTGTATGGTAAAGCCTTACCAATACTTTTTTCATCAAGCATTTCATTTGATTTTCTTCTTCTAATATTTTCAACTTCAGATTTTTGTAATTCAGAAAGAATAACTTTAACCTTGGAAGAAATTTTATGTTCACCTTCAGAACTTTCATCTGATTTCTTAGTAATGAATTGCTTGGCCTTTTCCACGTTAATAGATTGCAAAAGTGGAGATTGTTCTTTTTCAAGAATTTCATAAACTTGAGCACATTTCCCAGTATTCTTTACCCCGGCAACGAATTTATATTTTTCATTATTGACGGTTTTCTTAGCATCTTCTGATTTCTTATCAGTTTTACCTTCTTCTACTGTTACTGCTACGTCATCTTTCTTATTACCAGCTTGAATAATCTTAACTAAAATACTTTCTCTAGTAGTATTTTTTTGTAATGATTTCATGTCTGCAAGTAATTTTTCATTATACTTGCCCATGTTTTCAACAGAGGCAGTTACTTGTTCATTTAATGTATTTAATGATTTTGGTTTAGATTGTTTTGCATTCCAAGTTGCTTCTGGATTTTGTCTAGCAGATTTAACGTAACGATTCCATGAACCAACTTGAATAGAATCAACTTTAATGGATTTATCAAGAGATGGTTTATCTCTACCCATAGCATGTAAAACTCTTTCTGGAGAAACACTGAAAATATCTCCAGCTTTTAAATTATAAGATGGATGCTTAATAGTAGTACCATTAACAACAACATTACCAGTAAGAATAAATTGACGAGCTTGTCTAATTGAAGAAGCAAATAAAGATCTAAAGACTGCAAATTCTAATCTCTTCTCTAAAGTAGCATAGGTTTGCAAAGTAAGAGGAGTTGGTGGAACAACTTCACCTTTCAAAGATGCATCCAACTGAGCAACTGCTTCCAATTTAGGGTTAAACATACGAGTCCAACGACGTTCAGTTAAATGTTCTCCGTGGTATCCTCTAGTGTTCATTTTACCGTACCATTTTTGTTGGTATAATGTTTTGTTGGAAAACCGTGGTGTTTGTTTCTTATAGAGGTTAAACAAGTTATACTTGTTCATTGACGCTCTGACCCTACCTCGGATGAGGTTATTCAAATTCGGAGTCTTTCTTGTCATCTTTTAAAACACCCCGTCACAAGTAGTACTTCCAAAAGCCTGAAAATTTTCGTTGAATTCCTAAGAAAAAAAAAACCTCCAAAAATTGATTTGAGCTTTGCTATGTGGGAGAAACTGTTTTCTGCTAGTCGTATGCGGGACAAACCCATAACCACAACAGAAAAGAAGATCAACGAAACTTCTAGGATAAATCACCTTGGATCAAGACAGTCAACATGGTTGCTCGGAGGAGAAGCGTTAGCCGGGAATGGTCTACAGAAGAAGAAATTAAGTTATTTGAACTTATTTGTGACTATAAACCAGTGGGGTCAAAGAAGGAGGATAATATGTTACTGATTCTTAAAGGATTAAATAGCCAAGAGAATGTTGCATTTACTGAAGAAGAAGTATGGCAGAAGCTAGATAAGTTTTACGATCTTGAAAAATTGGGCGAAATGGAAGACGAGCCAGACGAATATGAAGAAAATGAAGTGAAAGAAACGAAAACTAGCAATAAACTGGCCAAGAATGGTGATGTCAAAGAAGAAGCCAAGGATGAAGAGGGAAGTAATGAAGAAGGTGAAGATGATAATGAAGATGATAATGAAAATGATGATGAAGATGATAATGAGGATGAGAATGAAGATGAGGTCGGAGATGATGATGAAGATGTGGAAAACAATATTGCTTCTGGCAAAGACAAGGATACTTCTGATGTCATAACTAAAGACAAGACATCTAAGGGTAAGGTTGATAGTAAAGACGAAGACAATGTTAAGAGTATAGGTAAGGGTAAAGACAAAGATATAAACGTGGAAAAGACTGCTAAGAAAGATAGCAAGAATGCTAAAGTTAAAGAGGAGGCTAATAATAACACCGGTTCCGTTGGCAATGGCGACGACAGCGCTGATGACGACGACGATGATGATGAAGAAGAAGAGGAAGATAATGGTGATGATGATGATGATGATGTTGATGTTGATGATGAAGATGATGAAGACGATGACGACGATGACGACGAAGAAACCGGTAAAGATGAAAAGGTTGATGAAAAGATTGATGAAAAGATTGATGAAAAGATTGATGAAAAGGTTGCTGATGAAGAAGAAGGAGAAGATGATGACGATGATGACGATGATGACGATGATGACGATGACGAAGACGATGACGATGAAGATGAAGACGATGATAAGAAGAAAGAAGAAGAGCATCCGATCACTAAAGTCAAATCCGAAGAAACTAGTACTCAAACGAAGACAAGAGCTGGACCTAAAGCTAAAGGAAAAGCAGATAAACAAACTGAAGTTAGTGAGTCAGTTAAAGTCGAACGAAGACGTACACCAAAAGCTGAATCTTCATCTAAAAGCTCTAAAGAATCGTCCAATGAAGAAGAAGAAGATATCAAAGATTCTGCTCCTAGAACAAGACGACGTAAACTGGTTATGGCTCAATTGCCAAAGAAAAGAACCAGAAGTATGGCTAAACAACGTGAACAAGACGACCAGGAAGTAGTTCAAGAAAAGAAAAGAGCCAAAGGGTCTACCCCACCTCCAGCATCTAATACTGCCAATGCAGCTAATACAAATACCAGTCTGGCCCCAACTCCTGGGAAACGGAGAACTAGATCAGAAGTACATGACGAAGAAAAGAGAAGTACAAGAAGCACTAGACCAACCAAGAATTCATCTCCAGCTCCAGCTCCAGTTCCAGTTCGTCGGAGTACACGTAAGAAATGATAAGATTCCTGCTACATTTGCTACATCTAAAAAAAAAATTTCACATATTGCTTGTATTATTAGATATAATTTCTTAAATATATATATTACTTAATTTTCATTAGTTTGTAAATGTTCAATATAAAAATAAATTGGGTTGAAATATTTGAGGAATTTCAACAGATGAAACGCCAGAACTTATCCCAAAGGTTCTTTGGTGGAACTTCTGGGGTCCAGTGAACATCATCTGGGTTTAATACACCAGTTTCAAAATCACATTCTTCAATTGGAATCCAGAATGCTCTCTTAGTGAAGGCTTGCTTACCAAATCCATTGAAGTAGAAGTGGAAAAAGATGAAACAAGCAACAAAGAAAATAACTGAAATATAAGCAGTGAAGAAATCAGTTGCACTGAAATCAAAGAATGCTGAGTAACCTTGAATGAAAGTAAGAATGAAAATAGCAACTGCAGCGTAATGGGCCAGCCATGGCATGAACTTTGCTTTGAATGGAAGGTCGTCACGCAGCATACCTCTATATTTCAAAATATTCATAAATCTGATGTGGCAAACAGAAATCCAACCCCAAGTGATAAGACCAGCGACAGCGGTAATATTAAGAAGCCAGTTGAAAGCAGTATTACCACCAGAAGAAACAGCCAAGTAACCAAGAGCACCAAATGCAGCAGTGAAAAGAACAGCAACATATGGAACACCATATCTATTGGTGTACATGAAGAATTTAGGAGCTAATTTTCCTTCAGCTAAAGCGTAAAGGATTCTTGAACCAGAGTAAACATTGGAGTTACCAGCAGAAATAATGGTACATAAGATAACTGCATTGAAAATATCTGGAAGAACTTTAGTACCACAATTCTTAATAGCAATAATAAATGGAGAAGTAGCAGAAGTGGAAGCATCCTCGGCATTCAATGCTGGATCATTGAATGGAACTAAAAGACCCATGAAGAAAAGGGACAAAATGTAGAAAAGAATAATACGGTAGAACACTTTCTTAATGGCCTTTGGAAGAGCATTTGGAGAACTAGCTTCACCAGCGGTTAAGGCAACCAATTCACAACCTTGGAAAGTGAAAGCAGCGGTAATAAGAGAAGATAACCAAGCAAGGAATCTAGAAGTATTAGTGTTATCAACAAGACCGTTACCGTTACCCCATGGACCTGGATTTCTCCAGTATCTGAAACCGATAGCACCACCTTTACCAGCACCACAAACCATACAAAGGGCATAAATGAGCCATCCTACAATGGCGATAATCTTAATGGAAGCAATCCAAAATTCAATTTCACCATAGTACTTGACTGGGAACATATTAGCACCAGTTAAGATAACCAAGAACATAGAAATCCAAGCAGCTAATGGGACAGCATCAGTCCAATATTCAACAATTTGACCAACCATAGATAATTCCAATGCAAAAGTAATGGCCCAAGAAAACCAATAAGAAAACCCATTGGCGGCACCAAGAGTTGGAGAACACCATCTACCAACAAGTTGATTGAAAGAACCAGTAACTGGGAAATAAGTGGCCATTTCACCTAAAGATTGAGTAACTGAAAATGCCAATGTAGTCATGAAAATATAAGAAATAAGGGCTGGGACTGGACCAGCATCAGCTAAAGTACTACCCATACCAATGAAAAGACCAGTACCAATTGTACCACCAAGGGCAATCATAGCAATATGACGATCTTTCAAACTACGTTCAACTTCAGTGGCAGCAAGTAAGGCATTACCACTTTCAGTATCAGAAAAATATTGAACATTCTTTTCCAGACCAGAACCATTACCACCCAGTAAATTCTTGGTAAGAGTAAGAAATCTGGACAGACCAGTACTCTTTTCTATATCAGTCATTATTATAATAATATAATATAATTAGGATAATTAAGTTAAAGACTAATTATAAAAAAAAAAGAATCAAACACAAATTTGGAAGATCTTCTGGGGTTATTATACTTCTTTATGTGAGTACTTTAAAAAAAAAAAATATTGTGCTTATGAAAAAGAAACTTCTTTTTGACTATATGATGGTATCCCCTGTCACTTGTTGCTTGCTTTTTTTTTAGCAAAAAAAAATATGCTAAAGTATTATGATTGTCAAATTCTTTTTTGTCTGATAGGTAAAAAGGTTATCAAGACAAAATACTTGGATAATGCAGAAAACCAATTGAGTAAAGACGAAAAAAAATAATGCCGTATTTTTAAAGTACAGAATACCGAATGGGAAAATTAATCTTCTGAGCAAACACCAAATCTGGATATTTCAACTGTCTTGTGTCTGATAAGAGAAAATAAAAAGTCCGTTGATTGAATAACTTAATCAGAATGTTGTAAAAGCTTTTTATTTTAACTGATTATGCGAATATGTTGCAATTTATCTATTACTTTTTATATGTTAATTGGTATATATCCAAAAGTACAAGTTATTGCGATGCCACGGCGACTAACATGAGGCGTTTCTTTTTTAGGCACTTACCACTTTTAGTTTTTTTTTCTATTATGCACCTTTTCTCTACTGTTTTTTTTTTTTAATTTTTCAAATTCCTTTATTTCATCTATTTTATGTTTATTACATCTGTTTTTTTTCGGTCGGCTTTTCACTTCATGAAAACTTTTTGACAAGGCACAATTGAATCGGCCCTAGATGATAGGTTTCATTAGTCACACTCACATTATTTTTTTTTCTTTAAGTGTCTATTTACTACTGTTTTTATTTTTTATTTTGTTGCAATTGCAATTGCAATTTAAATTATTTCAAAAAACTAAAACTTTTCAGAAGTGGGGCAAACTAACTACTACCATGAACCCACTTCAATTTTAATCACTCTACAAAATGGTAGGGAAAAAAATACACATATATGAAAATAAAATACATGAGCTTGAAAAGAAAAATAACACAAATAATCTATTTTTTTTTTAAAAGATAAGATTTCGATTATTTTCTTGCATGAATTCAATACCAAGTTACAGTTACAGTTTTAAAAAACCAATACCAAGAAAGTTATATTCATGTCAATTCATACCCATATTATCTTAGCCAAGTATATTTAATATCTGTGTTATATATATGTATGTATAGGCATTGATTGTTGGAAGGGGGATTCCGTAAGGTTTCTCGGTACGATTTTAATTCCCTCTCAAGGGGTTACAATTGAACTAAGGAACAAGGGGATATGTAAATCTTCGCTAAAGGTTTCTATGTAATGTAGAATGCTCGCAACAAACTACCTTCGGTTAATTGCGGTCTCATCGCTGTTTAATTTTTACGAAAAAATTCTATCTCGTCTATAAGCATCAGCACTAATTTCTGAGAATAAATATTCTACTAGCGTACTTAATCAAAATTATATATCCGATAAGTGCTAATAAAATAATTTCTACAATTCGTAGTCATTCTTATTAGGTAGAAAACACTGCTACTTTAAAAAAACATTCTTCTACAATTATTGGTCTAGTAAAAAATTTCAATGGATACATGTTCATAGAGTATACAATTATAAAGCCGAGTACGATTGAACATAATTATAATTAAAAAAGAAGACAAAGTAACGATGATAAAATTAGGTTTATGATAATAAGCTATTACCAAGAATTCCACCTTATCCCCTCAGTTTACTCCTCGTTATCGTTCCGCTTGAATCATCGATTTCTTAATCCTCGTTTCCTCTTTCTGATCTTCAAAAATAAGGGTTTTTTTTTTTTATTATTATTTTTTTTTTCCTACATGTGAATAAGGTTTTCTAAAGCCTTCGCAGAGAAGTTCCATTTACAAAACGTTTTTGTTCCATTTTCAGTTATGTCTTTCTTTGATAGTCGCAAAAACTTCCTATTTACAAAATACGGGGTAAGACTGACCTCCCCCCCTCCCCCTTCATCTCTATCTACGTACATTATCGAATCATATTATGTAATGAATAGGTAACTCGATCCTTCAAGTTTAAGGAATTCTGGAAAACTAGCCGATGTCATCGCTTGCTTTGTTTCATTTTCGATTGACCACATTTACTTCTATCTTTCTAAATTAGGTTTACCACGAACAAAGTGCATTTTGATGATTTCTATATTCTCTTATCATGACATCATATACTCCGTCAAATTTCTTTCAGATATAACTTTTTTTTTTTCTCGGAAATCTCCTTACTTCGATAATATTTCATTTCTAATTTTAACATTGATACCCATACAACCGACTTATGGTTCTGGTTACATTCTTCTAAAGGTAACATGTTTTCATTGCTTTCTAAAATTACTAACATGCCGATTTAATCTCGAGACATTATTGGACCAACCCCAATTGCAATTGCAGGAGCTCTTTTAGTCATCATGGAGTAGGAAGGTGACACTTTTTTTTTTCTGATAAACCCCATTATCTATGCCTGAGATCCCGCTAACTCCTTTGATTTAACTCCTTTGATCTACACAGCCTATTTTTTATTTGACATTATCTTTATTATTAATAAAACAGTTTGGTGGTTCGTAAATGTGTTACTTTAATGCTAGACTAGAAGACTATAATTCGATGTCATGTAAGGGAAAAAATGGAGCATAACCTCACAATGTGAAAAAATATCTACAGATAATAAATGGCTCACATTAGATAATGTACAAGTGTGACTACCACGTTTCTGGTTCCATCTGTCCTCTTCGGCTCTATTACGGTTGTTTGCTTTTTTTTTCCTGTAGCGAATACATTTGGAATGTTATTATCTATAGCGATTGAATGTAATATCATGTCATAGCTAACATTTTCTTGATAATTGGTTATTACATACTAATATCATTAATATTATTATTATTATTTTAATTAAAAAACTTCTATTTCTTTTTTTTGATTTCAATTAATCAAATTTATTAGGGAAGCTGATTATCAGCTTAGCAACTCCTCTTGTACGGTCACGAATACCAACGCTTTTGATACTTCTCCTTCCAGAGGCATTAGAAGGTTGAGGATCAGTGCCCAATAACCAATATTGAGCTGCAGCTAAACAGACACAAATGAAAAATACCATTACACCAATAATTCCAAAAAACCATCCTAATCCTCCAAGTCCTTGACCGGGACCTCCACCAGGGACATGAACATTCATACCAAATAAACCAGTAATAATATTTAAAGGAACTATAATGGTACCAATAATTGTCACTTTAGAAAGAATTGCAGTAACTTTATTGTTCAGATTAAATGATTCAACTTGTAATTGGGCCAAGTAATTGGAATGGGATCTACTAAAAATCTTTTCATATGCCAACAAGTTTTGGAACATAGTAACCACATGATCCTGGATATCACCCAAATACAAGGCAATATCTGCTCTTGGTTGTGCCTTATTAGGTGCATTAAGAGGAACTCTTGCATATCCAGAAGGATTGAATCCCATTCCACTTTGTGATTGTAAACCTGATGTAGAACTTCCTCCTTCCGAATTGAACAATACTTGTTGATGTTGATTTTGATTTAAAGAAGCTGCTGCTTCATCTTGACATCTCTTAGCAAACATCTTAATAACATCTGCCTTACCTGATAATAATCTCATTAATGTCATGACTTTCCTTCTCAGTTCTCCAATTCTTTTCAACATATAACTGTAATCCATTTCTCTTGCTACAAATACAGAATCTTCAATAGCATCTGCTTCATATTCAATCCCGGTAATTACTGGGGCAAATTCATCAGTAATGTCATCAATCAAAGCGTAACAAAACCAATCTGCTGAAACATCAACGTAATCTCTTAATTGTCTAACTCTTCTTCTGACATTTGCAGGATTTTGAATTGGCAGGAAATGGAATGTAAGTATACCTTCACGGAAGACAACAATATAAACATTAATTGGTTCCAAGTAATCTTCACTTTCTTTATCAGGTTCAAAAGTATGAAAACAAACAAAGTAATAAGTTCTGAATAATTCAACTTTTTCACGAGTTTCTTGCATTCTAATATCTTCTGCTGTCAAAGGATGGATACCGAAAGCTTTAGCAAGCATCTTCATTTCAGAATCAGTAGGACAACTACAATCAAGCCACCAAGTACTTTCACCATTTCTAAACAATTCACGAACAGTTTGATCTTCACCAACCAACAGAGGAATATCTGGAGCATGAACAGTTTCTTCATTTTCCAGACAGAAAAACAGAAATCTATCAGGAAGTATAGTACCAAGGTCATTGATTCTTGTCAGTCCAAATTTGACTTTTTCTGAAATCAGATCACGATCATTACCCATATCAATTTTAGGGTTGAAATGAGGAGAATAAGATTCACCTTCACTTTGAACAGTGGAAGAATCTGATTTTTCTTCATCTCTAATTGATTTAGATTCCTTTGTTGTAGAACGGTTCAAAATATTTTTGGGAGTATACTTCATGGCAGCAGAAGATTTAACTCTAGCAGCTGTCATTTCTGCAATAAATTGATGTTGTTCTTTCATATATTCATCTTCTTCTCTTTCTTGTTTGATAAATTCTTCAATTTCATCAAAATCAATACCATTAATACGGATATGTTCTTTCAACATGGGGAAACAGACATCTTCTTCAGTTTCCTGTGAAGTTCTACTACCATGAGAATCATCCAGAGAAATCAGAGACTTCAGTCCACGTCTTTCTCTACGGAACAGTGAAATACTATCATTAGTTTTCTGTTTACTTAAATATTCAAGTGCTTCATCAGCATTTGCATTTGAGCCTCGTCTGCTAATCTTTTTCTTTAAGATACCAGGAGGAACTGCTAAACCTTGAGATTGACCACCACCTTGAGAAGCTGAAATAGTACGATGAATAGCACCAGCCAACAGACGCAGCTTGGATCTGTTTTGACGAGAAGATTTCTTAACAATGGGGATATTGTCTTCTTCTTCCTCTTCATCAGGTTGATTAGCGTAGTAATCGGTTCTAAGCAGCTTAGAAAAAGTTGGGTTTCTGAACTTAGCATCAGAAGGAATTTCAATCTTAACTGGAATCTGATGTCTGTGATCGTGTAAGACTTCATCAGTACCAGGGAGTTTATCAAGTACATTCAAGTCGCCTCCGGAAAGGGAGTCCAGGCGATGACTTTCACCGTCAGACATGATTAATTATTTTTTATTAGTTGCTATTGTTGTTGTTATTAATATTGTTGATATAAGATACTGAGGGTTTCTTATGCCTGTTTCTTATATCGTTTCTCTAGAAGAACTTTCTTATTCAACTTTCCAAGGTAAATTACAAGTTCCTTCTTGTTTTTTCTTATTCCTTTACACTAATTCTTTCCTGGGAGCCATCAGCAGTAATCACTGGGGGGCTAGTATAGGATAAATTAACTTGGCACAATCATAGATATTCAAACAGAAAATGATCTTAACTTGCTAAGCTAATGAATGAAGGAGAAAATCTTTTTTTATATAAAGTTTGCGAAGGACCTCAAGACGTGAGGGAAAAAAGTAAAATAAAATAAAAAAAGAAAGAAATAAAATGTTGCTCCTTCGAAAACTACTGCCGCATTGGGTCTGACGCAACACATGGTGCTAATAACCGCCGTTTTTTTTTTTATTTTAAGCAAAACGACTGACTCAGAGTGAAACATTTCTTTTCAAACTAGTAAAAAGGAGCTAATTGTAAGTTGTAAAAAAGGTAAATTGACTGTATGTAATTTAAAGAAACGGTCGGGGTAAAGAAATTAGGATCTTATTAACTTATTTTGGAAAAGTTTTAACTTGTTGTACGCTGTACTTGAAGGCTAAAATCCCTTTGAATTAATAAATTGAAATTAATTATTAAATAAAAAAATAATACCAAAAATAATATCAAATATTTTTTAAATATTACTAAAAGGGAAAAAGATACTAGATCAAGGTAATAATAGTGGCTTCTTACTTCTTGATACCTGCTTCTTGCTTCTTGCTTCTTGCTACTAGTTTATTTACTACTTGCTTACTTTCTTATATATTTACTCGCTTATATACTTAATTACTTGCTTGCTTACTGGTCTACTTAAAGCAAATAGTATGGCGGCTATTTCTTCAGATCTAAACGTAAGACGCTTAATTATTTGCCCTCTTGACAGCATCTTCTTCAAACTAACTAAGCATCATCCAATGAAAAATACCTAGTACCAAGAAAGAAAATACATGCTTAAAGGAGGGAAAGAGAAGGGTCGAAGTTAGCTAGGTTTGGTTGTTGTTGCTGAAAAATGTAGTAAATGCCCGCAAGAAATGGCTGCTATGCTTGAGACATTTATTTAACTTGCCTCTCAAAATAACTCAACTTCGATCTCCATGAGAACAGAATGTCAAACATACCCCCCACTCGAATCAGTAAAGATAAAAGGAAAAGGGGGGAGAACAATACTATGAGTCTATTGTAGTGTATTTGTTTTGATTTAATAAATGATAAGATACATTATCAGTTATTCATTATTCATTATTCATTATTCATTATTCATTATCTATGATGAATTATTTATTATCTATTTTTTATTTTTTTATTATATTCATTTATTTTATCTTGACAATTCACCTAGAGGAGGGGTGGGAAGTAGAAACTCTTCAAGCTTTATTTCTGTTTCCTCAATAATTGATTATTTTTATTTCGCTGACTCTCGTGCTTGATTTACTTTGTATTGTTGTAAAAGCTTCTTAGGTAATTTTCACTATATCAACCCACTCGTGCCACGTTCTCAGTGGAAGTTGGTTTAAAGTAGATTTGTGAGACTAGAAAGCTGAGGCCCAATTTATTTGCCAAAAATATCTTAATATTGCGAATCACAAATGCGATTTTTGAAAGTTTAATTTTTTTGACATATGCATAAGTTCTTGTCAAGTGAAGACTCTCTTTGACGGTTTTTTTTTCCCAGTTTTTCACACCCTAATTAAACTTTAGACCATTTTCCCAGTAAATTTTTCTTTAAGTTGGGCGGGGGCGTTCAGTCAGCGGCTAAGGTTAACGGTGCAGAAGGTCTGTTAATTTGGTTAATCAATAGCGCCATTTAAAGGTCGTTTTATTTCTTTTTATTGTTTCTTTTGAATTCTGGGAACGGTATTTCAAGAAAAAATTTGCTCTTTTCATTAGCCGTTACTCTCTACATCTTTTTTTCTTTTCAATTAATTAATCATTTTTAGTATTTATTATGAAGCTAGAAAAAATCCTTGCTGATCTATATACATGAACTTGTAGGTCTGTAAGTATCTGTTTTCTTTCTATCTTTCCCATAAATCTCTGTCATTGTTATCTAAATAGTCGTCATTCTTTGGTAATTATAAGCATGTTGTTTATGGGTTTTTTGTTTACGCCCATTCGGCTGGAGTTCTTAAAACCTTGAGCAATTTTTCTTCTTCGGAACCTTCTTCAGGTTGGTGATCGTATTCCCAACTAGCCGTCTTTGGTAAAGACATTAAAATGTTCTTAACACTTGAACCTGGAGTTTGTAAACCAAATTGAGTACCTCTATCTAAAACCAAGTTAAATTCGACGTATCTACCACGTCTGATTTGTTGCCATTGCTTTTGTTCAGGAGTGTAAGGAGTATCTTTACGTCTTTCAATGATTGGAACGTAAGCTGGTAAAAAGGCATCAAAACAATCAGAAATAATATTGAAAATTTCATCTGCTGGTTTAGTATCAAAATCATCAAAGAAAATACCACCAATACCTCTAGTTTCTTCTCTATGTTTAATATAGAAGTATTCATCACACCATTTCTTATATTTAGGGTATAATTCGAGATCGTGCTTATCTAAAGCATCCTTATGACATTGATGGAAAAGTTTAGCATCTTCTTCATACAAGTACAGTGGAGTTAAATCGGCACCACCACCAAACCACCAAGCTTGAACTTCATCAGTTCCAGGATTAGTAGTTTCAAAATAACGGTAATTGGCATGAGTAGTTGGAGCATGAGGATTATGAGGATGAATAACCATGGAAAGACCACAAGCAAAGAAATTGACCAGTCCATCAGTTTCAGAACCGACAACATTTTTATGGTTTGCCTTCATTCTAGTGACAGCAGCTGCTGGTAATTTACCGTGAACAACAGAAATATTGACCCCACCTTTTTCGAAGGTTGTACCATTTTCAAGGACCATCAGTTGTCCTCCTCCACCACCTTCACCTCTTTCCCATGAACCTTTTTTAAATTCAACGGTTTCAAAGGCAGAAAGACCATCGGTGATTTGCTTTTGTTTCAAAGTGATAAGTGCTTGCATACGCTCACGCATAGGCAACGACTTGTCGTTAATTGCATCAGTGGAGACCATTTTTTATTTCTCTCTTTCTTTGCCCCTTCAGGATTCCCGGAAAAATGTTGTAAATATATAGATCGACAAGTTTAGTGATCGGAGATTCATGATATCAATATGCAGGATACGGAGAGGAAAAAAAAAATAAAGATCAGGTATAGAATTTCTGAATCGTAAGATTTGTGGTACGACAATTAGGCTGGCATTTTCTCAGATGTTGCAAGACAATATGGGATGGGAGGAAATCAGCAGGCGGGATCAGCCATCGTAATTGCATGGTATGGAAAAAAAAAGAGTCTTTGAAGGTTTAATGTAATTTCCCACACTTAGGAGATGGATTTTTTTTATAGTTCTATTCTCTTATGAAATTAGTTATGAGTTATATCTTTATTCAACGGTAATGCTATTGTTTTTATAGATTAATCGTTTCATAATGTCATATCATGTTGTGTCATGTTTGATCATATTTGATCATATTTGATCATATTTCATGTAGTGCAGATTCCACCTTTTGTAGCCTTATTATTTGAGAATTATGTTCAGCTGGGCTTAACTTTCGTTTACAGTATATGCATGAAGCCAGTCTTCACTGGGTTCAGAGTGGATTATTCATTACATTAGCAGTTTCCATTGGTTCTGACTGGCGGCGTTATAGTACTTCATCATTCATCTGGAGGTTTAATACGATAAAGTCCTTTTATTCTTTCTTTTCTATATGATTCTTATTCTAAATGTACGTATATATTTACATATTTATACATTTATACATTTATTGTGTTTTGTTTGTATTCTAGTTATTCTTGATATTCTGTTCATTTTGGTGTTATATTTCGTCATTAAGTACCCTGGAATATATCTTTATGTGCTTACTTACGGCGTCTTCACAATTTGTTGTCTGTCTGTGTGACGGAACCTGGCCTTCCAGTAGATACACAACACTGGCCACCATCCCACTTACTCCGGATGACTACTTTCGAAAATGCTTTGCATCTTGCATGCATAACTGTCGTACTTTCCGTCAAAAAATAAACCACTAATAGTTTATTCTCTCTGTCAGTTTCATTTCCATACTGTAATCAGTATTATTTCTAATCACTTCTGAATCTTGGAGCAAAGAATTCTTAGAACGTGAAACTTGCTGCAAAGCGGAACGAGTGGGTAATCACGATTGAGCGTAGCATACAAGGCAGCAAGCAACGATTATCAAAATAAGCCTTAATCAACCGAAGTATTGAATATGGTATTTAAACTACTATTTGCTAGTTTACTGGTTTACTATTATTGGCAACGAAATACATCTTCTTCAGAAGCAAAGTAGATGTGTGCAACCTCTTCTACTTTCCAGCCTCCTCTTGTAAGGCATCGTGGTGTACAGGTTATGTTTCTGTCGCGCGTTCTTTGCTTCAGTCTTTCTTCTCTTAGTGTACGCGGCGTAGTTTTCTATGCGTAGTCTTCTTGATTTTTATCCAGTGCAACTAACATTGTAAATCAAGACATCAGCTGCAACAGAATCCTTTTTCTTCTCTAACTATATTATATATATATTGGAATGGAGAAGGGAATCAAAATAAAGACAAGCTATGATGAATAGTTGTTTATCCGGTTGCTATTCACTTATTCTTGACCTTCTGAAGCTACTTTTAATTTTACCAATAGATTTCTCAGTTTGCAGAGAAATACTAATAAAATGGGGAGCTTCTTAGACTTAGACGTAGACGTAGCATTAAACAAAAATAAGTAACCCATCTTCTATAGTCTATTTTTATGAATACCCAATTACAAAAGTAGACTCAGTATTCCTGTAAACTATCGATTCATACTGTGAATCGATAGTAAGATACAGCCACCTTAACCTTCACTGGTTGCTCTACGCCTGAACGCTTTTGATGAGCTTCTCGCTTATTCACTTTTTTGTTTACCTTCTATAGTAGTGATCTCCTGCACTTTACGTGACAGTATTTGTTTACTATAAACACCAGACAGATGGTGGGGGACGTTAGCAGTGAAAGGTTCATTGCCTTCATATTCGAAACAGCTACTCTATTGCAAAACTTAGATAAGGATGTAAAGAATCCATTTGATACCCCTGCAAATTTGAACCTTGTTAATACCTTTATTAAAAGTAAATTTCAATCCACGTTATTTCTGATTCAAACAGAAACTAACGAATATCAATTAATGGAAGAATTAACATCATCGATTAATTTTAATTCAGCAATTGCAATTATTAAACTGAAAGATCAAATAAATGCAGATACCCCATTAAGTTCACAGATACATATTTTAAATATCCCTAATACTTCACTGGCTTCTTCCAATTTTGAAACTATTCGATCATTGATAACTTTTGGAGTCACTCCATATTTCGATATCTTGACTAGAGAAAATGACCAAGCTTCCATATCAGTGGTAAGAAAGAAAATAAACGAACTTTCAATAACGTTACAAAATTTACAACTGAATATCATAGTACCCGACCTATTATCTACCATTCATCCTAAAATTATCGATAACAATTACCAATCAATTGATATGATCCCAGAATCTATCCTTACAGATTCAAGCTTTTTAAATGAATTGACTTCAATCGCCAACCATTGGATTAAACAAATTCAAAGTATCACTAGTTTGACCCATAACCCTTTAGATGGTGACTCAATATTGGAAGAAATATCGTTCTGGAGATCTATGAGCGAATCTTTAAATGCTTTAAAGCAACAATTGGATAATCCTTTCATCAAATTGACCCTTGAGATATTGAAAAGAGCTAAAAGATATCATGTTACTATGGGGTTTGTAAATGAAACCGGTCTAGATGATAAAATTGTAGAATCCATAAATTATAATTCTTTACTTCGAGAATTTTCATTTGATGATATGTTATCGATTAATTCAAAATCTCCAAGTATTGAAACTTTACATTTATTTATAGAATCCATATCATCAGTATTTTCTTTGTTTAGAAAATTGAAAAATTTCCCCAATTACCCCATATTGCGTTCTATGGAGTTAGTTGAAGTAATACTTCGAGATATTAATACTAAATTTGTAGAAATATTATCCAATTTTTATATAATGTCTTTACCTATGGAGAAATTTAACGAATTATTAAAAGAATGTTCCAAAATATTTGAAGTAATTGAAGAATCAATAAATTCTACTACAAACTTAATTAGAGAATTGGTTCGTAAACGTCAAGAAAAATTTGTCATTGTTAAGATTAATGATCAAGAACTCCCGAATTTGAAAAATAGATTAGATATTTTGTCCAAATTTCGTTTAAAACACAATGACTTACTCCGTTCAACTGAGGTAGTTGAAATATTCAATCTCAATTCTACTTCTGGCTTTCAATCTGATTTGGCCGCCAAATTAGTTGATGCGTATAATCAGCTTATCTTACCAATAAATGTAGTGGACACTACATTGCATGGTAGTAATATTTGGATTTCAAACGAATCCATGTACTCCGAGATATTTCATGAATGCCAATCTGCTATATTAAGTCAAATTAATACCCGATTAGAATTTTGCCAAACATTTAATGACTACTTATCTGTATTAGTTACGTCGAACCTTTCTGGCCATGATGTCATGCAATATATTAACGAAGAACATAAATTAAACTGCATGACGCAAGTTGAACAAGAAGTGGAGTCATTATTAACTCAGAGTAGACAGAATAGTAAAATAGTACTGGACTTAAACTCTTACTATTGTGGCCATGGGCTTGTTGCAACTCACAATAAATCAAATACAGTAGAATCAATCCTTTGGTCCATAAGTGTAAGAAATAGCGTTGAGTATTATCAAAATTGCTTGGAGCAGATGTTTGGATTTCAATGGCATGAATATAGTATTGGTAAAAAAATCCATAATGACATAACTAGTGTTTTGAACCATACAAAGCTTGAACAATTGGTGGATTCATGGATAGAAGATGCATCAACAGTGCTAGAAAATTTACCATTGAAAAAACCCATTCTACAAGTATCTAGCAACACTGAAGGTCAATTGTCCCTTTCTGTGACTTTTGATGATAATTTCCTTGCAATTTTTGATGAAGCTCATCAGTTAAATAACCTTGGATTTAATTTACCTAGAAAAATAATGAATAAGTTATCTTTAATAGAAAATATTTATCCATTTATTAATAATATCAGGGAATACTTATATACATTCACTAATATTGTTGAAGATGAACTCTTGCAAACTGAATATGGAAAAAGATTCAATTTTATTCTTGAAAAGGATAAAGAATCAGTATTTACCGAGTTGGAAAATTTGATTACCATTAATTGGTCGTTAATTTCAGGAGCAATCGAATTAAGTAATATAAATGAAAATGATGAAAACTTCAAACGCCAAACAAAGAACATAGCTAATTTAGAAGAATCTGAATGCTTAAATCATATTAAAAATTTCAACGAGAAGATGTCACATTTCTTTGAATTAGTTTCTGATTTGAGAAACTTTTACATTAAATACTCTTCATCATTAAACAAGTTAAAAGATTGTGAATTTGAAATTGGGGTGATAAATGATATTTTGATGAAAATTCAAAAGTTAGTTTCACAATTTTTTTACAAGTCATTTGATAACGATACTAAATTTTATGATATTGTGAATGAAGAGGTTTCTTCAATCCTTTTTTCAAAAGTTCAATCTGAATTAAACCTAGCTGTTTTAAACAATTCCAAATATTTTCCGATTTTTAAGTTATCAATAAATTATGTTGATAACCAATTTCTGATTTCTCCTGAACTTGAAGCATTCAAGACGACGTCATACGAATCAATAAATAAGTTAATAGATGTTGGATTAAATCATAATATTATCAGTGATACCGATTGTTCTGGGTTATTTACATCCTTACTTTCATCTGAAAAAGTCAAGTTTGGTTCAATATACTTACATATAGATGACTTGATTGAACAATCACAGGAATATTTTTTAAACTGGGCTTCTTTACAAAGACTTTGGGATGTTACCCTTGAAGATCTTGATAAACTCTTGGTAGATGATATGGACAAGTGGTTATCATACTTGGATGGCATTCAACATACTAGATTATTATTCGACACTTCCGAAACGTCTAAAATTATTGGAAAGAATAGAGGTTCCGTAGAATTTGATTATAGTATCGTACAATCCAGAGCATCCACCAAATTTGATGAATGGCAGGAAAAAGTTCGCCAACATTTTCTCTCTTTGTTAAAAGAGAAAGTGAATCAATCTTGGACTTACTTCAAGTCTATTCAGAAGTCTTGTGAAGAGCCAATTAATTTTGGTTCAACTGCAAGCATCGTTGCATCAATTAATTCAAACAAGGACTTTGAATCAGATCTTTCAGAATGGGAATTGAAGTTAGAGAAGTATCTACTTGGGCAGAATCTTCTTACGAAGTATAGACTAAAATTGCCACTTGATTGGATGCATGTTGAACAACTTCAAAACAAACTATCTGAACTAAAAGTCTTAGAAAATAGGAAATCTATACTTATCAATGATCATATTGAAGTTATTTCTCCACGGTTGTCAGGCGAAGCAAAAAGATTAGATGATCGCATGAAGCAGTTGATTTCAACTTGGAATGACGAAAAACCAATCTCTGGATCTATAGAACCTAGGTTTGCAATCAATATATTACAAAAATACGAGAAGCTTTGCAATACACTTTCCGTTGAAAAATCACAACTATCCAAGGCAGCAGATATTTTAAACACAAGAGTAATTCTTTCAGAAGATATTCAACTGCTCAAAGAAGAAGTAAAGGACCTTTTAGAAGTTTGGGTTACTCTAGATGAATTCTGGGAAAGAATTAATGTATTGAAAAAATCAAATTGGCAATCAGTAAGCTCTAGGACTGTTAGAAAAGAACTTGACGATTTACTGAATTCAGCCCGTTCTACCCCCTCTAGAATAAGACAATATCCAGCATTTGATCACATTTTTGAATCTATAAAAAACTCATTAAAATGCCACCACATTGTTACTGAACTTAAAGGTGATGCCATTAAATCAAGACATTGGAAGCAATTAGCTACGTTATTTGGTACCCAGATCCCAGAAATTGATATATTGACGTATGGGGATGTTTGGAACTTGAATTTACTTGTAAATGATGAATTGATTAAATCAGTTATTACCCAAGCCAACAATGAATTGACAATCGAAGAAAATTTAAAGGAAATTGAAGCTAATTGGTCGTCTATTTCTTTTGATATGTTTACATATAAGAACAAATATAGATTAGTTAAAAGTTGGGATGTTTTGTTTGACCAATGTAATAATGATTTAGTGGCATTGTCAAATATGAAGAGTTCTTCATATTTTGCAACATTTGAAACCAAAGCTAATCAAATTGAGAGCGATTTAAACACCTTGTACTCAGTTTTAGATTCATGGATTGAATCACAAAAGGAATGGATGTATTTAGACGGTGTTTTTGGAATGAACAGTGAAATAGCGTCATTATTGCCTGTCGAGAATGGAAGATTTAATAACATTTCCCATGAATTTTTCCTGTTCTTGAAGCAGGCTGCTAAAATTGATTTTGTGATTAATATTATTAAAATTCCCGACATTCAATCTTCTATTGATCAAATATCTGACTCCTTGAAAAGAATAAGAAATTCGTTAACAGAATATCTTGAGAAGCAAAGAGAATTGTTTCCTCGATTTTACTTCGTTGGAAATGAAGATTTGCTACAAATTATTGGTAGTGGTAATAATATCAAACTAATAGGAGAAAGCTTGAAAAGTATGTATCCAAGTATTCATGCATTGGGGTACAAAGAATCCGATTCAACAATTATTTCAATTACTGGTGATTTGGATGAAATATTGATTTTAAAGAATCCAGTTTCTCTTCTTAAGTTTTCTAGATTGCATGAGTGGCTCTATGAATTAGAAAAGGAAATTAAAGAAACATTAGCTAGTTTAACTATTGAAGCTGTTGAGGAATGGAAACTTTCTGGTGGTTTTGATGAACATTTTATGTCAAAATACCCCTTCCAAGTGCTTAATTTAGCAAAACTGATCATATTTACAGAAAACGTAAACTCAATGCTTCAAGTAGGTAAAATCAACGATAGTGAGGTATTAAATTACTTGGAAAATTCTATGTCATTTTTGGAGAAGTCTTTATCAATTTTAGAAAGAAAGAAGTTCGAATCTTTGATATCTGAATTACTCTATGAAAAATCGGTAATTGATGAATTGAAATCCTCTTCACCATCTCAACAGAATGCTATATGGAATAGGCAACTTCAATATAAATTCTCCGGAGCGCAAGGAAATTCTATTATTCAGATTGAACAAGCAGGATCTGTATTTGATTACGGATTTGAATACCTTGGGGTTTTTGATAAGCTTGCACGAACAGACTTAACAAACAAATGTTTCCTTGTTTTAACCCAAGCTCTATCCCAAGGACTAGGTGGATCACCTTTTGGACCTGCCGGAACAGGTAAAACAGAGACAGTGAAAGCTTTAGGTCAAAGTTTGGGTAGAATGGTAGTAGTGTTTTGCTGTGATGAATTTTTTGATTTCCAGTCCATGGGAAGAATTTTCCTTGGTCTTTGTAAAGTAGGGGTGTGGGGTTGTTTTGACGAATTTAACCGTTTGGATGAACACATTATCAGTGCTCTCTCCTCTCAAATTGAAACCATTGAATCAGGGTTAATTCACGCTTCTAAGACTATCGAACTATTAGGTAAATCATTACAAGTTCATCCACACACAGGGTTATTTATTACCATGAATCCAGATTACGCAGGCAGATCAGAGCTTCCTGAAAATTTGAAGAAACTTTTCAGAAGTATATCGATGAATAAGCCAGATATTAAGTGTATTGTCGAAGTCCTTCTTACTTCGAGTGGGTTTAGAGAAGCAGGTCAATTGGCTGAAAATATTGTTAAAATATTTGACGCTACAGAGAAAGAAACTCTGCAGCAAATACATTACGATTTTGGATTGAGAGCCATCAAATCAACATTGACATCTTGTTCTCAAATTCTACTTCAAAATACTTTAACCGAACAAGAAGCAGTTGTTCAAGGTATCAGAAATACAATATTTCCAAAACTTGTGAAGGATGATATTGCGCCAGCAGAAAATCTTCTTATTCAATATTTTGGAAAGGCTGCTACAAGTGTCGAAGAAATTTCAATCACCAAAGAGATCAAGATGGTTTTAGAAAAACATAAGTTAACTTATTCACAAGATTGGCTATCAAAATGCTTACAGCTCTATAGCATTCAACAAAATAGCCAAGGTGTGATTTTGGTAGGTGAATCTGGTTCAGGAAAAACAACATCCTGGAAATACTTACTTGAAGCACTTTCGATTTCAGAATCTAAAGAGCATATTCATTTTGTCATCGATTGTAAGGTTATGTCCAAGGAAAACATTTTTGGTAAACTAGATCCTATTACAAGAGAATGGGTTGATGGTTTATTTACCGGAATTTTGAGAAGAATTACTCAAAATTCTAGAGGAGAGTTGAATAAAAGAATTTGGATTGTAATGGATGGAGATATGGACCCTCATTGGGTAGAGAATTTGAATAGTGTTCTTGATGACAACAAAATCTTGACTTTACCAAGTGGTGAAAGAATTCATTTACCAGGTAATGTTCGAATTTTGTTTGAAGTTGATAATTTGAAGTTCGCAACTCCTGCCACTATCAGTAGATGTGGTATGGTATGGTTTGACTATGATACTTTGCCATTGAGTGTGAGATTTGAAAATATGATATCTAACCTCAAGAATACCAACTTTGATGACCTTCAAATGAAAACCACCACCAAGTTGGTCAATGAAATAGAAAAACAATTAACGTCTGTGTCAAATATAATAGATCACGCTAAAAATTACAAGCATATAATGGAGTATAATGTTCATAGATACTTGGAAACCCTTTTCACTTTGTTGAAGATATATGTAAGGAAATACGCTACATTTATTGAATCCTTCAAAGATATTACGAACTTTGAAGGAGGAGTTACCAAAGTTTTATTTTTGGCAATTATGTGGACATTTAGTGGTGATTGTTCTCTAGAAGATCGAGAGGAGATGGGAAATCACATATCCTCTTTGAGTTTATTTAGTTCCTTGAACTTTGTTAACGAAAGTAATGATTACTTAGAGCTCGATATAGACTTTTCTGATGGTTCATGGAAGAGCTTGTTAAATATGGTTGAAGAGGTTCATTTGGAACCACATCAAGTGACAAATACCAGTACGGTTGTCCCTACTTTGGATACCGTTAGACACGAGAACCTCATCTATCTGATGTTAAATGAGCATCGACCATTTGTTCTTTGTGGTCCTCCTGGTTCCGGTAAAACTATGATTTTGTTGGAAGCTTTAAGAAAATCACCAAATCTTGATTTACTACCATTAAATTTTTCGAAGGAAACTTCACCAGATTTGTTGCTTAAGTCGTTAGAGCAATTTTGTAAATACAAAAAGTTAAACACCGGATTGTCATTAACGCCCAAGGTTTCAGGAAAGTGGGTAGTTGTTTTCTGTGACGAAATTAACTTACCTCAGCAAGACAAATATGGCTCACAAAGAGTCATTTCTTTTCTTAGACAATTGATAGAGCAAGGTGGATTCTGGCGGCCATCAGATAAAAGCTGGGTCAGCTTGGTCAATATTCTGTTTGTTGGTGCTTGTAATCCACCAACAGATCCAGGAAGAAATGTACTTTCAAATAGATTTTTACGTCATACTTCCTTAATAATGGTTGATTATCCAGGTGAGGTATCAATGAAACAAATTTACCAAACTTTTATGTTAGCTGTTATGAAGTATGCTCCAGATCTTAGAGGATTCTCTCTGACTATTACTGATGCAATGATCCATGTTTATGGTGAAACTAAAAATCATTTGAATGCTTCAATCCACGAACATTATATTTATTCCCCAAGAGAGTTAAGTAGGTGGGTTAAAGGTATTTTAGAAGCATTGAAAAATCACAATTATTCTTCCTTGGAAGAATTTTTAAGGTTATGGTATCATGAAGGTTTAAGATTGTTCTATGATAGATTGGTTGGAATTGAAGAGAAAAATTGGACTCTAAACTTGTTTAAACAGTCGTTACATAATTTCTTTCCCCACTTGGATATTGAACGAGCAACAAAAACCCCAGTTTACTTCTCAAACTGGCTTAGTCACGATTATGAACTGGTTGAAAGGAATGAATTATTAAAATTTATCCAAGAAAGATTACGAATTTTCAGTGAGGAAGATATTGATATTGACTTAATACTTTATGATGAAATGCTTGATCACATTCTTCGTATTGACAGAGTTTTACGTCAACCTCAGGGACATGCAATTTTAGTGGGACCAAGTTCAAGTGGTAAATCAACTCTTACCAGATTTGTAGCATGGATGTATGGAATCAAAATTGTTCAATTGAATGTATTCAAAGGATTTTCTATTGCTGATTTTGATTCTATCTTGAGATCAATATTATTGAATTGTGCTTCAGGAGAAAAAGTATGTTTTATGATTGACGAATCTTGTATTATTGAAACCACTTTTATCGAAAGAATGAATACTTTATTAGCAAATGCTGAAATTCCAGGTTTATTTGAAGGAGATGATATCCACATGTTAATGAAACACTGTCAAGAAGAATCTAATAAACTAGGATTATATTTAGATACAAACGAAGAACTTTATAAATGGTTTACTGGTCAAGTAACAAGCAATTTACACGTTGTTTTTACCATAAGCGATACGACTACTGGGATTTTGACCTCGCCAGCTCTTTTCAATCGTTGTGTTCTCAATTGGATGGGAAATTGGAGCACCAAATCCCTGTGCCAAATTTCCACATCTCTTCTTGAAGACTTGCCATTTGACTTATCGAAATATTCAATTCCAGAAAATTTCCAAAGTACTTCAAACACACAAGTTAACACTTTCCGTGACGTCATTGCCGACTGTCTTGTCAGCATTCACCAGGACAGTGGTGAAATTGATAATAACTTCCCAAATTACTTTTTACTGTTTGTCAATGGATTTAAAAGTTTGTTTTTGAACTCATTGAAAAATTTTGAAAGTAACCAAAGTCATATTCAAAATGGTCTTGATAAGTTGAGAGAAACTGTATTCCTAGTTAACTCATTAAAAGAAAACCTTTCAAAGAAAAAAGATATGTTACAATTGAAAGACGATGAAGCTCGAAGTATGTTAGATACAATGTTAACCAACCAAAATGAAGCTGAACGGAAGAGAGAATTTTCAATAGAGATGAAAGCACAACTCAAAATTCAAGAAGAAGAAGTTGAAAAAAGGAGAGCTTTAGTTTATGAAGATTTAGCTTTAGCTGAACCTGCAGTTTTAGAAGCTCAAAGAGGTGTCCAGAATATTAAAAAGCAGCATTTAACAGAACTTCGATCTATGTCCAACCCTCCTGCAGCAGTTAAAATCACATTGGAATCTGTTTGTATATTATTAGGGTATGATGTCGGTACTTGGAGAGAAGTTCAGTTAGTGGTCCGGAAAGACGATTTCATTGCAAGTATCGTTTCATTTAATGCTGAAGAACAATTATCAACGGAAATGAGAAACTATATGGAAGAAACGTACCTTGTAAGAAACGATTTTAATTTTGAAACTGTCAACAGAGCAAGTAAGGCCTGTGGACCATTAGTACAATGGGTTCTTGCCAACATGACTTATTCATCTGTTTTAAACAAAATTGGACCTTTAAGAGAAGAATTGTATAATCTTGAAATGAAGGCAAACAAAACAAAATCTCAATTAATAGCTATTGAAGAAATGGTTCAAGAATTAGAAGAAAGCATTGAAAAATACAAAAATGAGTATAGTGAAGTGATTAGAAGCACAGAGAATATAAAAATCGAAATCAGTACAATTACTTCGAAAGTTGACAGAAGTTTGAAATTAGTTTCAAATCTTACTAGTGAAAGAGAGAGATGGAAAGAAAGTATAGATAAATCAAACCAGGAACAAGATGTATTAATCGGTAACTCCATTTTGAGATCTGCATTTGGTACTTATAGTGGAAACTTTGACTCAAAGAGAAGAATTGAACTCATTGGAACGTGGAAAAATAAATTAAATTACTGTGGAATACCTTTTGATCCGTCACTACTGATGATTTCCAATGATGAAGGAGATTCAATTATTGTTGATAATGAAGTAGATGAGTTCAACAAGGAGAATTACCATTTGGTGAAAAACAGTGCAATTCCATTTATCATAGATCCTTCTTCAGTTTCCATTGAAAAGTTACAAACTATGAATGGTAACATAATTGTTTCAAGCTTTTTAGATTTGAACTTTGTCCAACAACTTGAAAGTGCAATTAGATTTGGAGGAACTATATTTGTTCAAAATGCTGAATTGTATAATCCTATTTTGAATTCCGTATTAAGAAGAAATATTTTTAAACAAGGTGGAAGATCGGTCATAGTGATTAAGGATCAAGCGATTGATTATTCTGATTCTTTTAGGATAATATTGCACACGAAGGATCAGTTTACAGATATTCCTTTATTTGTCAAGGCTCGTACAAGCAGAATCAATTTTACTGTGACCCTGGCAACCCTTGAAAGTAGGATTTTGGAACTTACTTTAAAAGAAAAGGAACCTGAAGTAGAACAGAAGAGAGCTCAAATAATTACCGCTAGAAGTGAAAACAAGCGTCACTTGATTGAATTGGAAAATAAGCTTTTACTTTCACTTGGAAACTCTCCAACCAATATACTTGATGATAATAATATTCTTTCAGACCTTGAGACGATCAAGAGTGAAGCTGAGGATATAGATTTGAAAATCAGCGAGTCAGAGATCAATTTCCAATCTGTTGAAAAGGCTAGACAAGAATATAACCAATTAGCCAAGCATGCTAGTTCTATATATGAGGTACTTAGAAAGTTCCTGAATTTAAACTCTTGGTACCAATTTTCTTTAGATCAGTTTACTCAAATATTCAACAAAATTCTTCAATTTGATAAAGAAGATCTTATAAAGATGCTTTATAAGGAAGTCTTTTCGAGAATTAGCTTATCTTTATCAACTTTTGATAAATCAGTTCTTGCAATTTGCTTGGCAGTTACTTTCCATACTCTTTCAACATCTGAAGATGTAGGAAAGTATATTCTTGAACTATTTTCGTTTATACACGAAGGAAATCAAGAAATTGAATTTCAAGAAGATTTGAAAGATCATGATTTCATCGTTTCCCTTACAAATTATGCTAAAAACATGTCGTTTAATGATGGTGGTAAACTTTCAGAGCCATTTAAACAGCTCACTTCCTTCTTATTCCAAGGTGATAAATGGTTCAATACAACTTATGAATTCGATAGAGCTATTTCCGAATTCCACAACAATATCAATCCAATTATTTTGGTATCACCGGAAGAGATAGATCCAACATTTGAAGTTCGAAGTTTGGCTGAAAAGCAAAACGTCAAGTTAAAGATTATTTCAATGGGTGCCAAAGAAGCAATAGCTATTGCTACAAAAGAAATTGAAATTGCCACAAGGAAAGGAAATTGGATAGTACTTCAAAATGTTCAAATGTCACCGGAATTACTTAATAGATTAGTTCGAAAATTTGAATCATTACGAGTATCTGAGCTTCATAGTAATTTCAAGTTATTCTTAACCACCACCATTGGAACCAAATTATCTTCAACTTTGGTATCGCAATCGTTGGTACTTAGATTTAATGAACAACTTGGTATACAGAAACGATTTAAAGGAACTTTCTCTTCTATTCCAGCTGAAGATTTCACTAAGAATCCAAGTGAAAGGAGACATCTTTATTTCTTACTTTCATGGTTACATTGTATATTACAAGAAAAATCTATCTATGTATCTAAATGCTTTAAAGAAAAATATGATTTTAACACGGCTGATTTCCGTTCAGGATGCTATGCCATTGAAGCTACATTGAGTAAATTCAGTCCTATTAAAGATCATGTTGCACCAGAGGCTATTCCGTGGGACAACTTGAGATATTTAATCTCTGAAATTTCTTATGGAAGTAAAATCAAGAATGAGCATGATTATGAAATATTGAAATCATTAGTAGATAAATTATTCAGATCAGAATCATTTGACTTGGGTTTTTCAATGGTAGAGAATGGTGAATTAATCCCACCTGATGGTGTATCAGATGAAGCATATTTTTCATGGATTGAGCTTCTCCCAAAGGAAATCCCATTAGAATGGATTGGACTTGACTCTCAATCATATGAAGAGAAAAAAGAAGAAAATAACCAAGAAATTTTGAAAACAGTTTATAGATTAATTTCAAATTAGATAATAGATAATATTAATATAAGAATATTAATAATGATTGTAATACAATTAAAAAAAGAGTTGATTCTACAATGATCCAAATAGAAAAATTTAAATCATAAAAGCAATAAGAATTTCATTTACATGCTTTTGTATTTTTATAAAGGAATACAAAACTAAGATAACTCAATAGAGCAAATTCCATTTAATTAATTAAAATACACCAAGAATCTATTCGTCATCTTCTTCCAAAGTTTGAGCAGCAATACGGTCCAAATCTCTTTGACCGTTTTCGGAGATTCTTCTACCACCCTTTGGAGAGATTTCCAAAACACCAATCTTTTCTAAAGCTTGTAAAGCTCTTCTGTTAATAGAACCAGAAGCGTCAGCGTGTCTGTGTGGTCTGAAACCTCTGTTGGCAGCACCACCGTACAACTTGTTCAACTTACCGACACCAACTTGCTTTCTCAAGTAGATGTGTCTAGCAATAGAAGCAGATCTCTTGTAGAACCAAGTTTCAGATTCTTGAGGTGGCAATTCATTACCAGCGGAAGTCTTAACAAGTTCAACGTAACCTGGAACTTCCAACTTACCTTGACGTTGCAAGAATTGGGCGTAAGCGTTGATGAAGTCTTGAGCTGGAACGTCTCTAAAAAAATGTTAGTATATTGATTTTAAATTACAGAAAAATTTCTTTTAAAAGAAGTTTGGAAATAAGTCAAAATGTAATGAAGTTAAAAAGGAAATAACAATAGTATCGGTTCCATGGGTTTGGGAAATTTTCATTATGATTTTTTTCTTCCTTCGATGGATATATTTCCACTTCCTAATATAGTAGTCTACATTTCCTTGTAATATCCACGATTAATCTAGTCATCTGGGTTTCAAATTTATCGACATATTATCCTTTCAGTTTTCACGGGGGATACAAATTTGTAAAGGAAAAGGTTTTTTCATCTTTCAAATTATCGTTGACAACCATCTAAAAATTTTCTTCTTCAAAATAGGAAAACTCGGTGCTTTCTCTTCATATTAACTTCATGGCTATACTATTGTCATCCATTAACTCATCTTCCATTATCCTCATTCATTATTTCAAGTTACATACCTAACAGATACACCTGGCATGTTTACTATGATGATATGATTCCTTTGAAAATTAGAATTTTTTTCCAATAGGCGTAAGAGCGAAGGGACTGCATGGGAAAATATCACACAAAAATTAGTTGAGCGTTTGTTAGACGCAGGAGATCACGTGTATTTAGCAGTCACAAGAATGTCCTCAAAATACCTGGGTCTAGGTACTGCACTCAAAGATACTAAATTGGTGCAGTATAGATGGGAATCTCATAAGTGGGTTGTTTGTGTATGTGTGTGTATGTGAAGCATGTTTAACTCTAGATGTTATATGCAAGATTTAGAATTACCTACATTGATAGTTGCTTGGTGTATATATTATATTGTTACCTATGTTCTTGACATCTCTGTATATTAAGTATTATCGTTATTATCGTTATTATTATCTTTATTATTGCTATTAATGGTTACATTTTTTTCCAAAGATAACTTTGCCTTGGCTTAATGACATATTGTTGTAAATCCAATAATGAGCATTCTACTGACCAGAATTGTGCATCCTCATACTCATCCTGTGAATTAATGGAAACAGGGTTTAATTTAATATCGTTAATTATTATGTTATTCAGTAATGGTAGCTCATTTTCAAATATTCTAATCGGAGTGAGACATTCTTGGTTTGGATAACTATAATTATATGATACCTCGTATGCTTCACAAATTCTATATCTGGGAGAATTCAAATGTAATCTACCCCAGATTGTTGCTTGATTAATTATCCTCTTTGTTACTTCATCATATTTTATTGAGGATTGCGTAGATTGGTCTGCAAGTTTCCCAAAATAGTATTCTCTTCGTAATAAATCATCACTCAAGGACCAACCCATTTGCAAATTTACTCTTTTGAAGTATCCTCTCCGTTTGAAATTTGTAATCTGATTTTTCTTGTTATTATCGTTATTATCATTGGTATTAGTAGTATTATCGTCATTATTTTGTTTTTGAATTCTGTTAGTTCTATTTGTCATTTGAAAGACAATTTCGCTTAAAAGATTGAGTGCTTGTATGCTTGCTTGTGACTTGGCTTCCCCATAATGGAGACTTAATTTTGTTACACCTAATCTATATAAGAAATCGCATAATATTATTTGGAAGTTCCCAAGTAAAACAGGTGTAGACATCGTTGATTCAACAAGCATAATCGTTAAATCTCTACTAGAACTATACCCAACAGAATTTGAATTATTATTTGGCTCTTCATTTAATGTCATCAATGCCAATAACGATAAATCTAAAATACATATTTTCAAATTGGCTGCTGAATTGATAATATTTAAAATTTTAGATCCATTCGGCCCCTTATCATAAAGTTTCCAACTACAGGTTGATTTTAAGTTATCATCACCTTTCCTTGGACTTAACCTTATAGAAAAATGTTTCAAATTAGGTGATCTTTGGAATACTTCAGTTAAAAAGATAAGAAATTCATCGTATTTAATAAAACAATTATCGTTAATGAAAATATTTAATTCTTCCAATTTAAAATCAACATCCGAATCAAGATCTTCAAGCATACAAGTGAAAGCGTTAATTGGATTCATTTGTGATATTTGACATAAGATATCGAGTCGTTTCAAATTAGGAAAAATAAAATGAATAGGGTAATAATTTGCAAAAGAAGCACAATTTATAGATAAATTGGTAATATTGGTAAGCAATTTCCATTTATCAACTTGATGATTTGAGTATTCTCGTTGTCCTATAGCCGAGTCTAATATTTTCAATGTTTTCAACTTGGGGAATATAATTCCTTCTTCAATAATAGGTATCATTGAGTTATCACACTCTAAAATTGTAGTATAATTATTAATACTGAATAATCTTTGATAATTACTCATATCCACTTGAACTCTAAAGCTTTTCTTGGCCAAATCGGATCTTAAACATTCTTCAAAATTTCTATTCAATACTTCTCTCATAAATTTACGATTATAAGTATCCTTATCCAGGAAGACCCGGCAGCTGGCGGAACTTTCTACTAATGAATCAAATTGATTTTGTCTTATAAGACTAATTGATTTAAATATCAATGGCCCTATAACCCTTCTAAGCGTTGAGCATGTAGACAGTAAATTAATTAAATCTTGATATGATCTGATTGAAAAGCTAGTATTATTTAAGGAAAATGCCCCAGGAGGTGGATATAAAGGACTCAATTTCAAAGTTTTAACTTTAGGTTCAACGTATTGTACCCCAATCTGGTACACTATTCTATCAATAATATCAATCGGTAGTTGTTGGAATTGAAAGCTCTCCATCTACCCCTTGTACTACTATATAACCCTTATCAGTCAAATCAATTAATTATAATTTATAAGTATTTTTTTTTAAATTTTAACTGCAAAAAATGCGGGTTTAATTTAATCTAAAAGGGCAAAAAAACGCAAGAAAAAAAAAGGTTAACATAAAATGAAAAGGCACCTCCAAGAAGATAGCTACAAGAATAAATCATACTACAGTTGATATACCAAAAATTATATGTATTATACATAAATGAGACGTATAAAATTTAAAAGCATCAAAGTTAAAACTAGAAGAATAATCATCTAACTTAGACCTTGAAACCTCTAGAGTTTCTCTTACCTCTAGCTCTTTCGAACTTTCTACCCTTAGAAAGGATTCTTGGAGCCTTGTTCTTGTGTGGACCCATACCGAAGTGTCTAACAGCTTCTCTGGCGTTTCTTGGACCTCTAACGATCAAAGTGTTTTGACCCTTTGGAGCTCTAAGAGCCAATTGATCCAAGGTGATAGCTTCACCACCGTTCTTGACGATGGTAGCCTTAGCACCAGCAGTGAATCTCAAAGCAGCGACGGTGGTCTTTGGGAATTCAACTAATCTGTTGTCATCGGTAACGGTACCAACAACAACAATGGTCTTGTCAGCAGCACCCTTTTGCTTTAAAGCACGGGCAACTCTGGAGACAGAAACTGGTGGTCTGTTGATCTTGGATAAGAACAAAGACTTAAGAATGACCTTGTTGAATGGAGCATCGGTACGACCTGTAAATTGTTAGTATTTTAAAAAAAGGATTCATTTCGATCAATTTCTGCTCAGACGACGCACAAAGAACTTCCTTCCTCTAAAAGAAAAGAAAAACTTTTTTCTCTTTAAAAATGAAAGAGCTGCACTCGCAGAAGAATAGAGTAATTCTTCGATTTACTCGTAGAATTTAAAACTCCATAGGGAAGGCGGGTATTTTATCTTGAAGTGAATAAGTAGATGAAAAAAATTTTCATATATTCATTCACTTCAAAATAAAAATATCCCAAGGGTTTCTTCCTTGTAATAGTATGAATAAAAACCATTCATATTTCAGATTTCCTCTGCGAATCCCCAAGTTCCTTTTTGGATAAAAAGGTTCTTGTCTTTTATTGTAGTAGCAACAAACAACTTCATAAGAAAAAACTTCAACGTCTTTTTAAAAAAAGTCGCTGGCGTTCTTTTTCGAAAGTTCAATGTGGCAATCATCCAAAGCATATTGAATTTAATAATCGATTTACATACGAGCCAAGAAAGAGTAAAGCTTGACCAACAACTTCAAGTAGACGTTGTCAGACTTTGGAGCTTCTCTGTGACCAGATCTAGCGTGTTGCTTGGTGGTGTGATCTCTACCCATTTTTGTCTATAAGCTGGAGTTGAAAAAAAAAGTGGATTTAGAGAACTTTTCATCTAATGAGTGCGCAGATGGTGGAAGTTACACAAAAAGAGCGTGCAAATGTGCATTCCCATCTCACCCGCCGGGGCATGAGCCCTATGCTATCACGTTTGCAACTTTTCACGTGAGCGCTAGATGGGAAAGCTAAATGGATAACGCAAATTTTAATGAGAAGTGCATTTAGTATAGAGATGCAGCCAAGCTGTCTAGGAGTACAGGAACAAAGTGAGAGCTACCTTAGCTGATACTATTTCTCTCAAGGTGACGATACATTTAAATCTCGCATACAGAAAAGTAATTAGTAACATTAGCTAGTTTGCAATCAGCTCTTACCTCTAAGGGACCAAACAGAAGCAAACATCAGTACATTGAATGGTAAGCATGGGCAACAACAAGTAATAATAATAGCAATAATAAGTAACAAATAATATGTAATCAATAATAATTTCAACATTCAAAAATTCTCTAATCTTTTAGTCTCTACTCTTTTAGTCATTCAGTTCATCTTCACCATAACTTGCTTATCAGGTCCTCAAGTTAATGGCTCTAATGTGTGCTGACATGAATACTATTACGATTATCAACACTACTTTCCTAGAAATGTGCTGCGCGTGTGCCTCTCTTTTGGTTGGCTTGGCTTCCTGCACTTCCTGCAGTACATCCTCATTAGTGATATTGAGTTTCTAAGGAACATAATATGATACATGTTAGATTCTAAATTGACTTGATGGATTTCTACCCCGTAAATATTCACCAGTGAAATATAATCCATATCTAATACGTGCACCTTCTGCGTCATTTAACTGTTCTAAAAGAAATAAATTTGTTTGCTTTTTAATTGTTATTGAACCAGTTGTAATATTGGCAGTTGCCACTGCTTTCCTTATTAACCCATACACCCCCCCTCAAAAAGAAAACGCATATTACAAATATTAATACTAATACTATATTATTATACATAAACCATTATAAATTATAAAAATGCAGTTCACACCTATACGTGGGTTTGTCAATACCCCAGTATCCAAATCAATCTGCATCATCACTTCATTGTTGACCATTACCTTATCGGTGCTTCAACTAAAATTCTACTTCAATTTCCAGATAGACCCATTTATTATAGAATATAACCAATATTGGAGATTATTGATTTATCAATTATCAGTGATTAATGAATCAGATTTCTTACTATGCATTTTATTGTGGTTTCAATTCAAAAACTTGGAACGATTTTTCGGTTCTAAAAGATACCTTTCAAATATAACTTTATTTGCCTTATATAATGCATTAGTTTGCTTTATTATAATGTGTTTGGGTCAGATATTGGAAAATGCTATTTATTATATATTCAGTACAAAATTGGGGATCGGTAAATATAATTATTCCAATGGAATGTTTAATCAGATCATCCCTGGCCCATTAGGTATAATATCATCCTTATATGTTTGTTATGGTAAATTTGTTCCAATTTCATATAAATTTAATATTTTACTTGCACCTCCTAAAGCAAGTGAGTCGGATATCTCTGATTCAGTAGATATGAATTCGATTGATTCAAATCCAAATCCGAATCGTTCTTCTTCCCGATCTGTTGAACAGCCTCTGGGACGAGTTTTAACGTTAACTAATCATATTCAAATGCAAATATTATATACTATTTTATTTTTGAACCAAGGATTCAAATCAATGTTACCTTGTTCAGTTGGATTATTTTTAGGTAACCTTTATGTCCATGATTTATTGCCAGGTGCAAGTTGGGTCATTCCTAATGTGGTCTTCAAATGCTTTGTTGGACCTATCAGTTTCTTCAAGAAATCTGCTCGTCGGATTAGAGTTGCTACTAGAGGAGGCTATGATTATGGCCGAATCAGTAATGTTGTAATAGAAGATATAGTATCCAATGGAGAAGATGATATACAAACAAGAGATGAAGATGATACTACGAATGGTGCTAACGATAATGGTATTAGAGCTGAAACTCCAGTCAGACCACTTGTAACTCAACTCTTTGATACCTTTAGAACATAGATAAACGAGTTTATACATATACCTACATACATATGCAAAGCATAAAATATTTTGTAAGTTTTCTTGTTGTTTAAAATTTTATCATTATCTATTTACTTTATACGTATATATACTTATATCTTCAAGTTCTTTGTTTTCTCTTCGGTTTCTCTTATGGCCTTCCTACGTTGAACATCCCAATTGTACAAACGTGCAGTGTTGACTTCCAAAGTTGTGATGTTTTCTTTTAAAAATTCCAAATCTTCCTTAACAACTTTCAACAGTTCCTTATTATTAACTAATCTTTCTTCCAATAAAGTGACTGCTTCATCGATTGGGTATTCCAACATTACTTCTGCACCCAACCATAAATATACTGAATCCAAGTTTTCAGCGTCTATCTCAGCTCTGGTGTACAAAGTATCGTTTAATTCATAATTAGTTTCAATTTTTTTAGCTTCTTCTTCATCGTCATCATCTTCAGCTGACTTTATCTTCTTTTGTTTGATATATGCTATGACTTCCAAGTTCTTTTCAATATCAGGAATCTTGGTGTTTAAATTGGCGAGCTGTTGCTTTTTAGATAACTCCATATATTTATATTGTTGTATTCTATCTTGGAAAGCTTGCATCAACTTTTCATAATCTTCATCTGGGTTTTTGATAACGCTTTCTACTTTTTCAATGAAAGGTGCTTGAGGAATCCCTCTAGGATTAGTCTTTGTAGTTCTATAAATTGTTAGTATATTGCAAAAATTATTGATATCATTTCTTATCACTCGTTCACTCCCATTACTCATTAGGATACATACTTCAAAAATTCAGCCATTGTTCTACGCTATTCGACCCTCCAAAACTTTCGGTGATCTGTCGGTTCTTACCTTCTTTTGAGCTCTGGAGGGGATTTCACGTATATGCCGGAATTTGAAGCGTAAGAATTGAAGCGTGGGAAATGGCGAGCTAATCTGTGAAGGTGGCGGGAAACAATAGGAGTGCGTCGCTATTAACGGTGAGAGAACAGGTCACTGAGCTAAGATACTAGCTAAGATATAAGAGGATGGACTACAAGCTTTACATAAATGAAGCTATGAGTGATATATATGTATATATATATATATATATATATATAATTTTCTTTATTTTACTATATTTTAATTATTTTTTATTAAGTTTAATGATAAATCAATTATTTAATCAAGATATCTAATCTTTCTTGTGATATGTGTGCTCCTACTTCCGGTGATGCAACTAATGTTACTCCATATTTATTCCTATTTCTATGCTCGAACTCGGTAGCTTTCCAGCTCTCCACGTAAATTATTGCAATATGAGAAAGGTGAAATAAAGATGGAAATACATAAGATGGAAACACATAGGATATAAATGCTTAGGATGGACTACCAGATGCTAGTTTTACGTGAGTGGGTTTAAAGCTCTACATGTTGATATCATCATGCTATTTTGTATTTATTTGTATCTATTTAAATTCCATGCTAACTCTGTCAACAATTCCATCATAGATATTGGTGTGAGTTAAAATTTGTAAGTTGTCTGCTTCTGAATTGAACAATTTATCAACTTTAGGGCCACCTGGTCCACCAATTGCTGGCATTTGATTATTTTGCTGTTGTTGTTGCATTAATTGTTGAGTTTCAGATTCATCTAAAATCAAGTTATAAATTGGTCTCAAACCTAGTAAATTGACAAAATACCATGAAATTGATGATACATAACTGACATCGAGATTTGGAGTTTGTACCCCTTGTTGTAACATTTGTTTAAACCCTCCAGTAAGTTGGAAAGGTAATTTCATAACTACAAATCCGGCAAAGAAATAATTAATCCATCCCATAATAACGGTTTGTGGAATGAAATTCATAAGATTTCCTTTCATCATATTCATCATAGCGTCATTAGTTGATGGATCGGTTAATGGGTTAGCTGGTGTTTCATCTTCACCAACTAATTCGGCATAAAATTTATCCGATTTAAGGGTTGCAATCAAATAGTTTTGTCTACCTACAAATTCACTTTCGGATAAAATATCGTTATTTGCCTTGAAACATTGAACTCTTCTCAAAAACATTCTAAATAGTTAGTAAAATTATGTTCTCCAAAATATCTCTAAAAATAATCCTTTTTTACTTACTTTTCTCTGAACTTTTTATATGCTTCCAATTTTGGTGAAGGATTCAACAATTGGGTAATGTTGGATCTCAATACACCAACCAATACCATAACAAATGAGATGGGTAATAAAACCCAATATTTGACTTGTGGGTCAAGCAAAAGATCAGTTGACATGGTGGTTGACTTATCAAACTTTCCACGATTATTGGAATTTTAATAACGTTGAGAGTCGGTGAATTGGCTGTTGATTAATAGACGTACTTAATTAACCGGGAGAAAGTTACGAATAACTATACGTATGGTCAATTAACTGGGAAGGTCAGTAGAGTTGTGTCAGTAGTGTCAGTGGTGTATAACCTTCTAATATTATTTTATACTAGTAAATTGCATTTTCTGATTGCTGTACTATTACTAAACTATGTAGCTATATAATAGGGACCGAGTAAAAACTATTCACTATATAATATAAAAATCTCAAATCACTATTTTAAAAGCGAATTTTCACTCTTATTAATGTTTTCAATTCTTCTACTGTTTAAATTTTCGTTTTACCAGGCGAATCATTTCAACCCTATCATCTTAATTAATTTCTTCTTTGGCACCGTGGGCTTTCCTTATTAACCAATTTCATCTTAACCAAATACCTTTAATTTTCGTAAACTTGTCTGCGACATCTTTAAGCGATTGTAATTTATATCACGTTTATGTATTTCTCGTAATTGATTTCTGTGATGTTACATTTTCGTTTATCAACATTGGCGTGGTCTGCATATACGCCATGAACGTTTAATTGTTTCTCGCTTTGTCATGGTCTCTTGAGAGTCAGAACTAACATCTAGCAAGCGCAGTGGCGCAGTGGAAGCGCGCAGGGCTCATAACCCTGATGTCCCAGGATCGAAACCTGGCTGCGCTAGATTTTTTTTGCATCCACTGTAAAGAAGCAGATGTAACTAATAAAACTTACCAACGGGTGTTCCATGTATGAACGGAAATTTGTACATTACTCTTTCCATATTATGCTTCATGTAATTCCTCTATTTACGATAAAAATGTTGACGCGGGCTATTTATTGGTACCATATTGTATTACATCTATTTATCGATGCCTTAGTTGTGCAACATTTTTCACTTATATTTTTTTATCCTGTGAATTGAGTACTTTAATATCACAATATTTTATTTGGTAATTTCGAAATTTCATTTATTTCCAGAACCGAGAATTGAGTGAAATCATCTTATACATTTTCACACTGAAATGGGTTTCTTTGGAGGTGGAGCACCTAGTAAGGTTTCTGCAATTAGTGAAGTGCCTGAAGCTCCGAAATACTTGGAAGATTTACCACCTAAATTTGAAGATAGTGCACCAGCAGCCAAACCAAATGACGGAGCTACTTATCAACAAGCACTTTCTACTGTCAAAATTCAAGATTTTAATCCATCACTGTTAGTTATGATACCATGTTTCAGAGACGCTATGTTGACTGGGTTTCTGGCAATGGCAGTTTTAGGGGCCGTTACATTTGTTATGAGAAAAGATGCCTCTAAATCAATAAATTGGGCAGTTGGTGGATTCTTCTTGGGTAATATAGTAGGTTGGGAACAGTGTAGATCTCTCAGAAAGAGATCATTCCAAAATGTAGAGAAAGCAAGACAAAGAAACCAAGAGAGAAATATTAATAAATTTAAAGACACTACTAGTGAGGATGGTGTTGGTAGATGGGAACAAGAGTCCAAGAAATAAGAATTTTAGCAAGGGAAACGAACTATTCTTATACATCACCCATTACTTGTATATATACATATATCAAATATAAATGACATTCCATATTAAAAGCATTAATTAATGTAGATGCTGCTAATTCCAACTAAAGATTCGCACATACCAGAGGTATGATGGGGTATGTAGTTATTTAAGACTGCGAGATATGAGAAGAAATGCTCACTAGAATTACAGTAGCCGCAGAATGCCGTGAATGTGATAAAGCTTCCTCTAACTAACCAAATATACACATAAAACATGTATAAATAAAACATATATAATTTATATATAAACTTGTATACATATATATGGATTGGATATACCCACAGAATATCCTTAATATATCTCTTAATATGTATTGTCTATATTTAATTTATATATGAATATATTCCTTCTCCAGATTCTTGGGCTCTCGGTCCGCGCTAGCTGCCTCCACTATTCTGACATTTTGGGCTACGAATCCTCATGTCTCGCTGACGTACGCATGAAATTCCTCGGCAATTCCCCCACATTTTGAGATTTTGCCAGGAAAACCAAAATGAATTATTTTAAAGGCAACTTTCTAAAGTTTCTTCCATTTTAACATCAACTAGAATTCATCATGGAAAGGCATAAGGCAGTATTAAAGTTCAAATCGTTACGTACTAACTTGGTTAATCTTCCTCTGCCTTTATGTAATTTACTTTACAATGCAAATATCAATATCCAAGATGTAATCGTGGAAATTGAAGCCCCAAAATCACCCACTAAGCTGTACTGTGGTTGGTCAGGAATGTCACTGTCTTCAATCGATAATATCGAGTTGGATCCAGTATTTGCTAGATCTCTTAACTTACTGGAAAATGATAAACTTATTTTGAATTTGAAATTGGATAACTATGAAACTACTTCGATCAATCTTGAACCGGAAACTTCTTCTGATTGGGAATTGGTGGAATTACATGCACAAACTTTGGAAGATAAATTACTTTCCCAATCAAGGTGTGTTAGTCTTGGTCAAACTCTTGTAGTGTATCCATCTCAAACTACAAGTGCCAGATTAATTGTTACCGATATTGGTACGAAGACTCATAAATATGCCAAAATTTCACCAATGTGTGAAGTAGCCATTGCTCCAAAAGTGAAGACCAAGTCTACTCCTGGCTCCACTTCTTCCAACAATCAAAAATCCTCCAAATCTTCAAAATCTTCTTCCAAGGAAGATTATTCATCATTGCCATCGACCTTAAGAAGAGGGATCTCCTTACCAAACCTGATTTTCCAAGGCACCCACTTAACTGATTCTGCTTCGTATTCTGTTTTCGTTAATTTCAATGACTTGCCTTCATTTTTAAGGAATTCAAAATATATTGCAGTTTCCATTATCCCTGGTCCTTTAACTAAAATCGCCCCTCTTGATAAGGCTTTAACTCAGAATAAAGAAAAGGAAAGTAAAGAGAAAAGCTCTTCTTCTATACAAGTACAAAAGGAAAATAAGAGAATCATTGCAAGACTTGTTAATTATAAAAAGACGCCGTCACTTTCAGTAGGTTTATCAGAAAATCTTTCAATAGCTTTAGGTTGTGAAAATCAGAATGGTAATATTGTCATCTTACAACCTTCATTATCATCATCTAAGACCCCGTCAACTTTAATATTCCACCCTTATATCACCCAAACAAGGAAGAATACGTCTGTTAATTTATTATCACAATCCAAGAAAGAAAGGGATTCTAAAACTGCCACGGCAATTGCAAAAGCATTGAATTTAAAAGGTCCAACTACAAATTTTATAAAGTTACCAATTATTCCAGCATTGTTACCTAATGGTGGATTGTTAAAGTTCAAAAGAAACGATGATAGTAATTTCTGGTTTAATCTTGGCGGTGATACTCACTTGAAATTCGAACTCGGAGAAGAACTTCTTAGAAATGAAAGTTTCATCCAAGATAAAGATACCGGTCTGAGTGTGGACAACACCAAACCAATAGGCTTTGATAAGATGGTCAATGATATTGTTCATGTTATTGATTCCACTCGTAATTCTGGTTTACTTCTCTTTGGGAATTCTGGAAGTGGTAAATCTTTATTGCTGAAAATAGTATCCAAGAAAATGTCATCACAATATGCTTTCCATATTAAAACGGTTAATTGTGAAAATATCATGAATGAAAATTTCACTCTGCTTTCTAATAATCATATTTCCAAGTGGTTACAAGAATGTACTTGGTATAAACCTTCTTTACTTGTATTGGACAATGTAGACAAAATCTTTTCTGCTGAAGTGGAAAACACTGATTCCACACAATCGAATCAACTGACTGAGTTTTTCATTTCCCAAATTATGAAGATTCAGTTTCAAAAGGATTCCAATTTGTCAGTTTTAATGACAGCTGGTTCTAAGGAATCATTAAATAAGCTCTTATCACAATCTCATATTTTGGAACATTTCTATCATTTAAGTGCACCAGATAAAGTAGTAAGACGGGATTTCATTGAAAACTATATGGTTAACCAATTAGAATGTCCTATTGTTTTCGATACTATGGAAATTGCTAATGAAACTGAAGGGTACCTTTTTGGTGATCTTAAAACATTAGGTGATCGTATTTACCATGAAGTTCTTTTCAGTGGATCAAAGCAAGCTACAAAAGAAACTTTTGAAAAAGCGTTACAAGGTTATACTCCAAGTAATTTAAGGGGTATAAAATTACAGAAATCTACCACTGGTTGGGTTGATATTGGTGGATTGACAGATGCAAAGAAATTAATGCTTGAAACATTAGAATGGCCAACTAAATATGCTCCTATTTTCGCAAATTGTCCATTAAGATTAAGATCTGGTATCCTTCTTTATGGTTATCCAGGTTGTGGTAAGACATTATTGGCTAGTGCTGTTGCAGGGCAATGTGGGTTAAACTTCATTTCAATTAAAGGTCCTGAAATTTTAAACAAATATATTGGTGCTTCTGAACAATCGGTTAGAGATTTATTTGAAAGAGCACAAGCAGCCAAGCCATGTATATTATTTTTCGATGAATTTGATTCTATTGCTCCAAAGAGAGGACATGATTCTACTGGTGTTACTGATAGAGTTGTTAATCAAATGTTAACACAAATGGATGGTGCAGAAGGTTTAGATGGAGTTTATGTTTTAGCAGCTACTTCAAGACCAGATCTTATTGATTCTGCTTTATTACGTCCAGGTAGATTAGATAAGAGTGTCATTTGTGATATGCCAAATTTTGATGACCGTTTAGATATTTTGAAAACAGTTACTGCGAAAATGGACCTCTCTGACGATGTTGATTTAGAATCAATTGCTGAAAAGACTCAAGGTTTCAGTGGTGCTGATATGCAAGGGCTCGGATATAATGCATATTTGAAAGCTGTTCATGTTAAACTTGAGAATGATGAAAAGGCAGCTGGTGAACACAAGGCTCTGGATTCTACAGCAAAAGACAATTATGAATTTCTTCAATTAAATTCTGAAAAATTGAAAAATACAAAGTTAAGACCAGCTGAAAAAGTTCAACTCTTACTGCAAATTAAAGAAGTATTCAAAAATACTAATACCAAGGATGAGTCTAATATTGATGACGAAGATAACGATGATGATAACCAGAATAATGAGTCCATTGTTTACATATCACAAAAGAATTTTGAAGAGTCATTGAAAGAAACCAAACCTTCTATATCTGCTAGTGAATTACAAAAGCTTTTTGGTATTTACAGTCAATTTGTATCTGATCGGGACGGAAATATGCCTGATGGTACTGCAAGTAGTGAAATTGGAGGTAGAACTTCCTTGATGTGATTTAGATTATAATAGTATTATAATAATAATAAAATTTCATATTTAGTTACTTTGATTTGTAGACTAAGCAACTCTTTTTATCTTTCGTAGCTACTAACGTTGTCTAGCATTCGTTACCTGGCATACATTACCTTTGAGGCTTATAGTGGGATGCGATCTAAAAAAAAAAAATAACAGCTGGAACTCAGATTCGAACTAAGGACCAACAGATTTGCAATCTGCTGCGCTACCACTGCGCCACACCAGCTGTTTCTTGTATGCCTTGTATGCAATGGTGATACTATTGCTCAAAGCACCTGAAACACCTTTGGTAAGCAGTATGTGAGCACGGTCTCTAACTTGATCCAACAACCTAAGTGTAATTCATACCAGATACAATTTACTACAACTTTTGAACCTCTTGGGGTATAGATCAATCTCGTGGTTGAAATGTATTACAAGATATATAATGATAATAATGATAATAATGAGAGAGCAATGGTAATTGGGTATGTATATATACTATCTATATAATATGGATGTGATTGGTAATATCTGCAAAATGCTTCTATAATTCACTTTTTGCCCTTCTTTTTCTTTATTACCACATTAACTCCAAATCCAAAAAGATCGTCATCTGTCATGGGAGCTTCTTTCTGTTGTATCGTACCCCAACCTGTTGTTGGTTTTGCAACTGGATTAACCCTAGGTATAACCACTTTTTTGGTCTTTTGAGCCAAAGCTGGGAATTTGGCTTCTGGTAATACTGTTTGTGTTACTGGTTTAGCTACAGTTTTACTAGATTCTGAAGTGTTATTAAGATAACTGAGTTGAACAGGTGATGTTCTACCGCTTGATACTTTGATTCTAGGTACCACTTTAGTTTGCTTCTTAATAACAGTCAGATACCTGATTGGTTGGTTTGCATTGACTGCTGGTGTATTGCTTTTCGATGGCTTATTTAATGTAGGGAAAAGATCATTGTTATTTCTAGCACCAGTGTTCCTATTAGAATTACCCCAAGAATTTATATTAACTAAAGATGACGAAGAAGATGAGCTTAACGCTGGGAATCTATTTCTTGTATCTTGAATCAATAAATCTTCTGTAATTAAAGATAATTGATTTCTTTCTGGGGCATTTTCATTAAATGTTTCAGATAAATCATAAATAAGTAAATTTATATCATCACCACTAATATTTGTGAAAAGTTCTTGATATTGAATGAGTAATTCTTTTGCCGTTATATTCTTAGATCTAAAATTAGCATTAATCTTATGGAATTTTTTCAAATTTGCTGTATTGTAATTAAGATAATGTTTAGCTCTTTCTTCGAGACGCTTTGTTTTAGTTTCATAAGCATCTACTTCGTTATTTGTAGAAAATTCAGAATTTCTTTGTCTGGAACCACTACTGCTACTATTACTACTACTACTATTACCATTTGATGATGAAAAAGATGTAGAAGTTTGACCCATGGTAAAAGTTGATAATTGAGATTGATATTGCTTACCAGTGGCACCAACAACAAATTTATTTCCACTCATTAACCCACCATGTTCTTTCAACATATGAGCAGTCAAATCCAATTCTTCTCTGAAAACAACGAATTTTTTATCTAAACATGAAGGTACTGTACAAACAAAATGTTCTTTCAGGAAATGTTTAAATAAATTGTTATAATCCTTATAATAATCCGCAGTTTTCGGAATATCTTGATCACAGATATGACATCTTTCATGATGATCTCTGATATGGATATTTAATTCATCTTCAGAATAGAATCGTTCACCTCGACAATATTTACATTCAGGGTGACCAGTGAAACCATATTCATCACCTTCTTGTTGATGTTTCTGTAATGCTCTAAAATTATAAAGCTTTAATTCTGAAACAAAGGAACTCTTGTTACTTTCACAGATTAAACAATAATATTTATTATGTTCGTCTTTCACATGCTTATTTAATTTGTGGATTGACAGGAATATTTCCTTACATACTGGACATTTATTTTCAAGTAATCCAAGGGTGTCAGCGTAAGAGTAAGAACTTGTAAAATCAATTCCGTGTTTTTCGTCACTAATTTCAATATCAGTGGGTTTGATATCAGAATATTCTTGGCTAACAAGTCTTTCAGTTATTACAATCCGTTCACATTCAGTTCTACATACCAAACAAGATTTCTTTTCGTATAAGGACCGTTGTCTGAATCCACATCTATGACAAACGACATGATTACAAGGCAGTAATGCTTTATAAATGAATTTCTCAGCACAAATTAAACAAACTTCTTCTTCATCTTCTTCGTCAACTTTCAGTTTCTTGATATTTTTCTTTTCACCTTGACGACGTCCGGCGTTTTGCCCTCCTCGGTTGCCTCCTTGGTTTTTATACCCGCCTCTTGATACCCGACTTTTCGTTGGGATCTGCTTCTCCTCTACTGTCGACATTTCCTGGGCTTGTGTTGTGCAGAACAAAAATTAAAATTGAAATTCAGATTTCTGCGGTTTGTAGAAATTATGAGCAAGAAATTTTGCGAAGAGCGCGGCCAAGAGCTAGAAAAATATAGTGGAGACATTAGCGAAAACTGGAGAGACTCGAGATAAGAAGATCTCAAATTAGAGAAAGTATAAATACAAATATTAAATATCAGACTAAATAAATATTAGTTTAGATATAAATATTAGTATAGGTATATACAATTAGAAGACACATTATATAATCAAGGAATTATGTTCAACGTTAGTGCTACTCTTAACGTTTCTCGGTTGTTGTATAACCCAGCGTTATGTCTCCCCCACGCAACAGTACGTTCATTTGATCTTTTGACATTCCCTTTACCAGTGCCAGCTAAAATAAGAGGAGTTGTGTTGGATAAAGATAATTGCTTTGCCAAGGATCATGACGATAAAGTATGGCCCTCTTATGGTGAGACTTGGGATAAACTCAAGAGCTTATTCCCAAAAGAACATCTTTTAATTGTAAGTAATTCTGCTGGTACGAATGATGATATTAATCATTCTCAAGCTCAAGTTTTAGAGGAAAATACTGGGGTGACTGTTATGAAACATCTGACTAAAAAACCAGGATGTCATAATGAAATTTTAGATTATTTTAATCAAAGAGGTATATCTAAGGAGGAAATTGTTGTTATTGGTGATCGTCTTTTCACTGATATGTTAATGGCTAATATGATGGGGTCTTGGGGGATTTGGTTAAGTGATGGGGTTGAGCAATCACAAAAATTATTCCCTCGCATGGAACGAGACTTATATAATCGTCTTGTCACAAATAGATCTGATTCAGATCAATGGACCCCACCGACCCCACAACAACAACATCAACTGAAGACGACAACAACGACAACAACGGAAGATTAACTGGAGCAGCTATATCCGATCTGCATAATTTGTTTTTAGATGGTCCGGTTCTGCTGAATGCAACTGTAGTATTTACTAATGGTGGTTTACCAATTCGTAGAATAACTTTATTATATAACGTTGTTTGCGTAAGAAGATTATATCTGGCTTTCTTGGTCTTTTTGTCGTTTCAATACACCATTTGTTTAATGTCGTTCCCATTTGAAGTGATAGAGAATAGACCTTTTGTTAACAACCTTTTGAATATATTTTCTATCGGAAACGTAAGTATAAAATATAAGACACTTCCATATTATTTATGACATATACATTATGTATTTCAACTACTAACTTTTTTTCTTGTAAAGTTCCCCTTATCAGCTGTACTATTCCCCTTTTATACTATAGCTATTCCTAGCGTAAAATCATTAGTATGTTTACTTATAACTACTATTCTGCAGTTCATTGGTGTGTTCCTTGCTATATTCTCGGTGGTTGCTAGCCTAAGATTAAACCACATGTATCTGAACTGGGTTTCAAAATCTGGTGTGACGACTCGCGAGGACGTCGCATTCTATATTCAATTAATGGCCATATTATTGTTATTGGGGTATATTTTAACATTTGCCTTACTGGTTGCAAGCTTGATATTAAATTTCCAAGCATTCGGCCGTCTAAGATTTAGAATTGATAGAAAATTATAAAGAAAATCATAAGCTTTTAGTTATTATTATTATTATTAATATATTATAATATACATTATAGCTATTTTATTTTACAAACTTTTATATAACTAATTTTTGGGGCACCACCTTTTAAAAGTAGGCCATCCAGAGAGTATCCGCTGAAGCTAAGTTTCTTGGGTTCACTGCTTGTGAAATTAATTCTAATACACTTTGAGTAGCAGTAGTTGAACTAGAAGAAATATGACCCATAGACATAACTCTCTTAATAATCAAATCAACGTTAGCTCTAACAATTTCTCTCAATTGTGCATCTTGTGGAATTGGTTTAGGGGGATCATGTTGTGCTGACCAAGAAAATACTTCATCACGTACGAATAATGTCAAGTAAGTATCTAAATCAGATTCAGGTTCAGTAAGTGCTCTTCCTATAGCTAAGACGTAAACAGCCAAGATTCCATCTAAACCGGTTTCTCCGATTAATTTTTGAATATTTGGAGTCAAACGGAATGGAACAAGTTCTGCATTAAAGAATAATGGTGCTGCCTTTCCACCCAGAGATCCATCCAATGATGCATTCTTACTAGCAATCTTACATGGTAACATATCTGAAGTCCAAACATTACCACTTCCCTTATTAAGATGAATCTTTTGAGGTTGTCTTTGATGAACACACATCATATAAGTCGAGAAGATGAAAGTAGCATATTGCGAAGTGAATTGCTTACGGAAAAGCCAGAAATCTTCAAATTTAGGGTACAAGTTAATAAAGTAATTCTTCAATACAGTTGATGGAACAAGTAATGATTGAATAGCACTTAAAATTTCTACCTTGACACTCAGAATATCTGGTTTTGGTAATCTTGGATCAAATGCAGCACGAAGCTTTTCAACGGTGTAGATGAAAGGTTCATCACGACTCTTGCCATTCTTCTTGCAGAAATCTTCATAAACGTGTTGCAAAGTGATATCTCTACTATCATCGTTGATAATTCTAATATGAGGTGATAAAGGAACTGCGATTGGTAAAGTGAATTGAATGTAACGACGACGAGTTTCCACTTTTCTTGATAATGTGTTGCCAAATAATCTGAATAATTGGAAAACGGATTCTTCACGACGACAATGACGAGCAGCAGGGAATTGCACGGCAAAGGCATGAAGTGAACCATCATGACCTCTAATCTTCAATCTCTTATAGCAAGCATTTGTACCACGGACCAATTCTAAAGTAGGTAAGAATCTTTCAATCTTAACAAAATGAGCATTGCTATCTTTATTCAACAAGTATTGACCCGGAACCTCGATATCTTCGAACTTTTGGTGATGGAATTCACTCAAATGTGGGCAAAGGTTTTCCAAGTTAACTTCAGAAAATCTACGATCAAGCTTGTCTTCTAAACGGTCACGCCATTTTCTCAACTTAATAATGTATGTCTCAAGATTTGGCTTACCAATGACCAAGTCCTTTTCGAACTCTGAACGAATCTGCTTCGGTAAGACAGTTTCTGCAAATCTAGTGATGTTGGCTTCAGTTGCAGGTGGAAGTTTGGCATCTTCTCTTGGGTTACCTAATCTATTAAGATATTGAACACCATCATTAAGAAGTGCAACACCAAGACGGTAAGCATCTTCATCGGCTGTGCATTTAAATCTTTGATTAATTTGATCCACAAGAGATTCCAAAGAAAGTGCAAGAAGTGGATAAGCTGTCTTCAAAATACCCATAATCTCATCCACATGTTCCCAAGATTGAACATTAGGGTTTTCAGATTTAACCAAGGCATCTGATTTAGCTGTTTCACTTGATTTAGTCTTGTCGGTAGTTCCATTAGTACTAGCAGATTCAGCTGGTTTATCACCATTTTCCAGTTCTTCTTTAACTGTAGAAATTTCGTCCTTCTTTTCAAGCTTTTGTTTATTCAAATTCAGCTTTGCATCCATGAACTGTCTTTGTTTAGCGGCAAAATCTTCCTTTGTAGTACGAAGTTGGAAATGTAATGCTTGTGGATAAGATTTAGCAATACGAATCAAAATTTGCTTGGCTAATCTGGCTTCACGATGTGATAATGAAGTTAGCAATTGAGAAATAAAAGTAATCCAATACCATACTGGAACCTCGCCTTGAAATTTATCAAACTCTTGAGCCAAAGTTCCAGTATCCAAACTGATGAACCACAAAATTCTCGCAAGGAATTTCCTAGCCTTTCCATTTTTATAAAGACCAGCGGCTTGTAAGTAACACATAACAGCGTTATTAGCATAAACCATATCGTTAGGATTTTCCTTAAATCTGCGATCATTAAACATACCCCATTCTGCCCAAGCTTTAGGTAAATTAAGATCAATTTGAACCGATGCGGAGAATGCTTTATTGGCTTCTTCCTTTTGGTTCAATTTGCTCAAGAACATACCCTTCAAAGTGAAAAATTCAGCCTTTTGTTGGACAGCGAAGTAAACTAAATTAGTGTTACTAATGACATCCAAACCTTTATGTAATTCATTTGGATTTTGGTAATGACACTTAATTTGTTCCTTAAGTTTGAGGAAAGCTTCTTGAATTTCAATATTTGGTAATTCATAAATCTTCCTTAATTGGGTATCACAAACCTCAGACATACCATGCTTTCTAGCAACATGAGCAAATCTGTTAATAACCCAAGCAATTTCATGGAAACCTCTGTAAGCATATGAGTTAGCATTACCACCACTGTTTGATTGTTGAAGCATTGGGATAAATGGCATGTATACTTTATTAATAACTTGGAAAGCATGATGACGCCATGTGACTAAATCATTCCAAATGTTAATATCATCCCAAATATTTGGTAATCTTTCACGCCAAACCTGAAGAACTCTCTTCAATTCTTGAGACTTAACATCCAAGTTTTGGGCATTGGTAGTCACAAGAGATGCATAAACTTGACTTGCTTCCATAAATTCAACGTACTGTTGGAAAGTATGCAAAAGAGGAATATGAGCATCGTTGAACTTTCTTGGTAATCCGTGCCATTTTCTTAATGCCAATTGAATACCTTCATCACATAATTTCGAAAGACTTTGCAAAGTTTCCGTCTTTTGACCAAATCCTTGCAAACACAAGAAGGTTTCAAAAACTTGACGACGAGGTGTAGGAACATCCATAACATTCTTAACAGTTTGATCAAGAGTATCTCTATCGGTATTCCAGTCAGCAACACGCCAACCACATTCCAAAAGAAGATCAGAGAAACCTTCATGCTTAGCCAATTCAGTAAGAATATCCCATTGTTGAAGCTTTTCGGCACATAAAATCCAATGATCTTCCCATAAAGCATATTCTGATTCGCCATATGGCAAAGCACCACTTCTGGCTTTAATTTGAGCAGTTTCATACAACTGTTGTGCTTTATCGTATAAGCCGATTTGTTCAAATGAAAGTGCAGCAATTGTTTCGCTATATTTAGCTCTTCTTCTCCACAAACCGTAAAACATGTCATCTTCCTTCAAGGTTGCATAAAGCTTGGCTAAAGCATCTTGAGTGACTTCCCGAACATCAGCATTTCCATTTACATTTTCTTGCTCGATTGTTTCCAAAATATCCATCCCTTGGGACCAAGCATCAAAGTTAGCTGCCAAACTTTCAACAGCAAATGGAGGTAATTGCAATGTTTTGGTTTTAGCAATACCTTCCAACAATGATTGGATGACGTTTGGTCTGCTATCAGTTTGGCGTGTGTGATAGTCCTTGGAAAGTAAAATTACTAAAAATCTGGTGAAATCCAAATGTTCAGAAGCTGGAATGGATTTAAATGCAATAGGGAAAATGACAGACCATGTTCTATGGATAGTTCTGCTACTTTGGTAGAACATATCAATGAGAGGTTCAAGGATACCAGAAGCTCTTCTGTCGGAAATTTTTTCTAAGAAAACTTGGTGATCAGCAATCAACTTGGTAAGCTCTTCATTCTTCAGAGAATTTTCATCTTGGTCCACAGCCATTGCATCATCGTCAGCTCCACTTTTACTTTCAATTTTCAATCTGTTTGAATCAAGTGGTGGAAGTCTATTTTCGTTTGAAGCTAAGGTGATTTTCTTATCAAAGTCAAAAGCACCAAAGAGTAATTGCAATGCTTGGTTTAACCAAGGGTAATCTGCGACATATTCCCAATTTTGTTCTCTAATGACATAGTAAAGTCTCTTGCTAATATCTCTTTCTAAGGAGTTATTTAAAATAGACATAAGTTTGGTTCTAATATATACGTCAGCAGATCTTGTACCAACCATAAATGGTTGTTCCATACGAACAGTCAATTCAGTGCAACTAAATGCTTCATCTTCAAAGATATCAATAATAATCTTGTAGAAGTCTTTAGATAATGTTCTTTCACCTCTAATTTCAAACACCATCATTTTTCCTAAAATGGCAGCCTTTTCTTTTGTAGTTGGGAATAAATCGGTTCTAGAAAATACCCATGACTTGACAATTTTGATAATCTTCTCTAAGGTAGCTTTATCTAATGACCTTTCAATAAGTTGAGCTAATAAAGATAAGAAAATTCTACGTTGATCTGCAAGGTTGGAAATTCTCATAGAACTCAAATTAAGAATCTTTTCTAACAACTTAGTGGTAGTCTTGGCTTCAAATTCAGAGTTGGAACTATCTTTGGAAGAGCTTTGGTTACCTTGGTGAATAATGGTAATATGATCCTTACAAAGCTTACTAAAAGTTCTCATGATCAGAGGAAGAAGAGCATCTAAAGTAGATGGCCTATAGTTTGCTAATGTCCAAGATAAAGTCACACCAGCAGCAACTGAAGGCATATCACCAAGGTCTTCTGATACAGTGGAAGTCAATAATGTAATGAATTCCTTAACTTCATCTTCTTCATCTTCAAGGGATGTAGTAAGTGACTTTTCATCATTCATTGCTTGGAGAATAACTCTCAATACACGTTGCAAGACTTCTTGAATATCATGATTATCTGACTTGATACATTTTTCCAAAAGCTTTTGAAGGTATGCAAGATTCGATAAAATCCAGTCTGGTTTCTTCCATTCAAGAACAACACCCAAGACTTCCAAAGCGTTCAAGCAATAACCTAAAAGGTTTGAAGTATTCAAATCATTTGAAAGTAAAAACTTTTCGAAAAATGTTAATTTAACAGAAACTTCTGACCAATTTTGAGGACTTAAAAGCTCGTATAAAATACCTAAAGCTTTTTGACCCAATTCAGTTTCAGATGCTCTTTGAGGACTAATACAAACGTATCTGATTAAGAAAGTTACACAAGCTTCACGTTGACCAAATGGAATATTGTATAATGGCAGTGTTGTGAAATCATCTGCAGAACTTTCTGGTTCAGCTTCTTCTTTGATGGCATTTTCGTTGATATCTTTCTTTAATTCTGCTGCCTTCTTTTCCCATTTCAAAATAAGTTCTGCTAATTCGATGGCCAAAATTTGGTTTTCAAGTGCTGGGTTGGCAAGAATTGTCAATTTACCCATAGCAGTAATGATATTGGAAATGAAATGTTCTCTGGCAACAAAGAATAAATCAGGATGAGCAACAATAAATTGGTAAACATTAAGAACTTGAGTAACATTAAATCCATCTTCGGAGATAACTCTACGTGGCCACTTCAACCAACTCATTGGGGCTTCTTCGCCGTGCATACGTTCAGACATCACTGGCGCAAGAATATCAAGTGCTTGTTTAACAAGATGTCTTGAATCAGTTTGATGAGTACGAAGTAATGCAACAAATACTTGAGTTACAAGTTTAGAAGGAATTTCAAATGCTGAGATAAAGTATGCTGTGGTAACGTAAGCTGCCTGTTTAGTAATATTATCTTCAAGTTTGATGTAATTCCAACTGAACTTGATTATATCCTTCTTGTAAGCAGCTACATCCTTAGAGCACCATTTAAGCAAAATTGCTGTAAGTTCTAATAATTGGAATCTGTAGCTATCTAATTTACCTGAGGTACGATCAGTGATAATGTCTGTGGTAGTAGATCTCCAAATATTTTGACTGATTTTCTCCATCCATTGTGATGAATTTCCGGAGAAGAATTTATCAGCATTTCCATTTCTTTCAATTTCACCCAATAAAATAGAATTGATGATCTTTTGAAGAACAAAGTTTTTGGCCTTCAAGTTATGCTTTTCGTTTGCAATGAAATCAAGAGCTAAGTTAAGGTAAACTTCCCTATTTTCGATATTATCTGAATAAACAATCTTGTTGAAAATATAATCTTCAATTTCATTTGGAATAGTAACCTTGAGTTCAAAGAGAATTTCAATTAATTTGAATAATAAATCAATTTCACTATTCAAAGTAGAGAATGTGATCAAAATTATCTCGAATTTGTAAATAGCTTGATCAGCTTGGAAAAGTACTGAAGAAACTAAATCAGACTTACGTTGCAGGATTATAATACTTCCGATCAATCCTAAAACATTGGATAATAATTCCTTTTGATCCTTGAACCAATCTTCTTCTCTTTCAGAAAGTGAAACAAGTAAATCGATTAAGTTAGCAAACTTCACAACCTTAATTTGATCTTCAGTTTCTTGTTTAACATCTTCATAAATTTCAACTATTTTGCTCTTGGCGACTTCACGAATCTTGTCACACTCTTTAATACCAGCAAATGAGGCCAACATGTTACCCAATTTTCTGTTTTTAAAATTCTTCATATAGTATTCCAAGCAATTTTCTGGGAATCTGTTCAAAAACTTAGAAACAGGGATTCTGAATGGCGAGTTTTGGTGACGATCTAAGTGACCTTCCAAGTATTGTAAAGTACTAATAATATCTTCCATAAAAGTATAGGCCTTTGCAGGCAAAAGATGGAAAATATTTAAAATTGCCATTACAATTTGAACTGTATGGTTATTTTCAAGTTCTTGGCTTGCAATTTGACGAAGAGTATTAATTTGAGCCCAGGCCATTAAATGATCTAACAATTTCTTACCGATTTCTACCCTAAAGTAAGAGATTAACAATTCTAAAAGTCTAGCTAAAGCTTCCAATCCTGAAAGTGTCAATTTCTTGTGATCTGACAAATTCATAAGCATTGGTCTTAAACCATTTTGTAATAATTCTTTTGGTAATTTAGCATTTTCTTGAAGACTTGATTTCAATCCCAAATGAGCTGCATTGATAATTTCAGTAGACTTATTACAAAGTGCTTTGAAGAAAACACCCAAAATTCTGATACGAGCTTCAGCCAAAGATCCAAGAGAAAAATCAGGCTTGGTAAGTGCCAATGAAAGCAACTTGATACAAACAACTCTTAACTCGATCAACTGTTTGGAGGTTCGGTATTCATGTAACCTGTGGACATTAGCTAAGGATTCATCTTCAGCATCTACTAAAGCCAATGCTTCTAAAAGTAATCTATTCAATTCATCGTTGAAAGTTAAAAATGTACCATCAAGTCCAAGACAGAAAGTGATGGCATCAATATTACCGATTTGCATAGGGAATGGTAAAGCACGTAATGGTTTTCCAAAAATAGGAGTCAACAAAATTTGCTTACATGGTTCAATAATTGTTGCAATAGAAATTCCTGTTGTATCAGAAAGTACTTTAAGAGATTTGCGTGAAACTTCTCTAACTAAAGTATTAGCACTGGCTAAATCATACACTAATGCACTTACCAAAGTTTGGAATGGTTTCTCTAAAACAGTTTGTTTAGTTAAAGAAACGTTACATTCCTTCAAAATCTTCAAAATTAAATCCTTTGCAATTTCACGTACTTCAAATGGTGCAGTTTCGGGAGTATCTCTGAGAATGAAAAATACGGAACGGACAAGCTCAAATTGACGCTTGTAAAACCATTGAGGGTTCAAGGATAAATCTTCGAACAAAGTTCTTAAACCCAAGATACCTCCCAATTTGGTGTAATAAAATTCGTTATAGCAGCAATGGGTGAACTTATAGAACATAGTTCTGAAAATTGGAGAAGAAAGAGCATTTTCTTCGGATCCGTAAATTGAGACTGTTGTCTTGTAAATCAATTTGATTGTACTAATACCTTTATTACGGACACTTTTGTCCCAGAAACTTAAAGCATAGTTGATTGCACCAAGGAATGCCGTTTCGTCGATATAAGCTTTGCCTTCTTTATCACTAACTGAAAATGGACGTTCTTTTTTGACTTTATCAATTACGGCACTTCCAACGTGGATTAAACAGAAGTGCACAGTGAGACCATCAATCAATTCACTTGCTTCGTCTTTAATTTCAGGAATGGATATAGAAAAGAAAAGAATCTCTAAAAGTCTTAAGAAAAGCTTTTGCTGTCTGTCCAATTTAGCAACATCTTTAATACCTGAATCAGTTAACTCAATTGGTTCCTGAACTTGTTCGGATTTTAAGACATTAATACATTTACCAATAAAGTCCTGGTAGTCATTCAGAATTGGAGTAGTTTCAATAAATAATTTGAGGATTCCTGATAAGTATTTGAAAGCACTAATTCTGTAATGGACTTTCAATCTTGGGTCTTCAAGTAAATCTATTGCTGAACGTACACCAGAAGTAATACTTACTGGAACTTCGCCATTAAGACCATGGATAGAAAATAAGGCTTCAATTTGTTCATCAAGTTCACTTTGGAATTCTAACTTGTTGTATGGTTTGAAGTGTTTATGGTTTCTACCACCTAATTTACCTAAAATTCTAATTGTTGTATGAGAATGTTGATGGTGATAAGGTACTGGTTCAAGATGTTTCCATAAAGCGGACATGATTTCATCAATTACTGGTTCAATCATAGGATCGAAATATTCTGCAGTTAAATTGTCGACACATAATTCAAAAGTCCGTAAACCTTGAGTAACCAATTCTTGAGATCCATTAAGAGCAAAAACCAAGGGTCTAGTCAAGTAACTCAAGTGAGGAACTAATACAGAAAGTCGAACAGGTACGGTTAAACAAAGCTCAACGTAAATATCTCTTTCATAAGGACGACGACAGTTAGCAATCATCTTATTGAGGTTTTCAAGGAGAGCTGGAAGGATTGGCATAATTTCCTTGTATAAACTTTCAAATCTTCCACCACTAATACTTCTGAACAAAATTCTGACCAAGTAAGAGTAGATTATTGGTTCTTCTGCTTTGGTGGCTAATTTCAATGATTCCAAAATCAAATAGTTCAAATGTGGTAAAATCACACTTTCATTTTGAGCTGGGAATAAATTAACTGACATGAAGCATAATTTGAATAATCTGATTAAAATATTTGATTTGATCAATTCAACATCACCCAATTCACCCAATTTAGATTTCAAAAACAGAATAAGAATTCCTGAAAAATTTGCTGATGTAATTTCACTTGCAAGGAAGAACTGTGGTAAATGAAGAAGAGCTGCATTTTCCAACATAGATTCGAATAAAAATTCCAATTCATAAGTTACTATTTCATTGAAAGAAGCAGGATCAATATGAATAAATATAGTTGCAAAGATTTCCATCAAATCTTTTTCTTCTTTAGATGAAGTTATTGGTAAATTAGGTCCACCAGTGGAAAAATCAAATGATTTAGACAGGGCAATTGGTTTAGATTTGGCTACTGAAAAGAATCTTAAACAAGCAATAGCACCTCTGAAAAGGTTTCTTAAGATTGCCACTTCTTCGTAGGAAGTAATCTTTGCAGAATCATTCCATTTATCATAATTAACAATAGTCTGACCAGCAGATTTTGCGTCCGTTGGAAGTGGTTGTGGTGGAACTGGCGGGTTACAGTTTTTAAGTCCAAAGATAACTGACTTAAGGAAAGTCATTAAAGTTCTGAAAAGGTATTTGGCATCTTTCAATTGATCAGTGTTTGTATTAGTTGGAGTGTAAGAGATAGGACAAAGTTCTTGAGTAGTGAAAATGTCTATTTCACTTTCAGGTTCACCACTAGAAGAAGAAGAGTCATGAGATTCTGGATTGCTTTCATTATTATTAGCAATTTCCATATCAGTATCTTCATTATCATCTTTTTCCTTTTCACTAGAACTAGAGTTATCATTATCTTTTGATTTATCACTAGCATCATCTTGTATAACTGCAATTTCAACTTCATTTTCATCAGTTCCGTTACTTTCCTTGAATGGTTCATCGATGTTGGAACCACTTCTTATTAAAGCTCGTTTAGCTTCAGCTTCCTTAGCATTCCTTCTTATTTCGAATTCTTTTTGCTTTCTTTTAATATATTTGTATTTTCTATTCAAGCTTGCAAATCTCTTGGCATAAGCATCGATAATAATCATGAAAAGTTGTCTACCTTCAAGTTTATTTGGAAGCTTCATAATTCTTTCAACTAAATTAAGTAATAACTTAGCACTCATGATTTGAACGGTTAAAGCCAAAGAGTCATCTTTAAGTAAATCACAATAAATTTTAACGGTACTCCATATTTGAGTTGGAGTCAATTCATTTCTTACATTGTGAATGAAATCTGCTACTGTGGAATATGCTAAAGGTCTTAAAGTTTCAAATGAAGTAAGACCATCACCTATTAAAATCTTTTCATCGAATAAAAGTTCAATCTTTGGGATGAAATGGGCTCTAAATGGAGTAGATAAAATATGTCTAGTAGCATGCAAAAGTTCCTTTCTGGCTACAGATAATTCTGCAGGACAATCTTGTAAAAGTCTAAGGATAACATCAGGTACTAGTTTGACTTGATCGGAACTTAATTGTTGATTGGCATAACCTCTGATGAATACATATGCTAAAAATGAAGCAGCTTTAACTTGACCTAATATGAAATCACTGAAAGCTTGTCTATTTTCAATCTTTGGAGAAATAGATGTGGTATGTTTACCACTTTTCTCAGCTTCTTCTCTAAATAAACGTTGATCTTCTACTTGTAACATAAGAATGTTCATTATGTTTGGAAGGAAAACTGGTAAAGAAGTTTGAACAAGTGATTTATATGAAGAATATAAAGAAACCATTGTGATAGGACATTCGGCCAATGTCTTGAAAGAGAACATTGCCTTAGCCAAGATTTTTTGATCAGATGATTCTTCATTAAACGAGGTAGCGGCAACAGCCGATGAAGGTGACATTTCCTTATCATCTTTGGAATCCATAGAAGAAGTAGAAGTTTCATTTGTTGTTGAGGTTTCCTTATCTTTTGAAGATTCGGAAAATACATTTTTAACTGTCGAACCCATATTTTGATAGATTTCATTGATTATATCAACAAATGCTTGCACTTTTTCGGACAAAGTTGATTTATAGGCTTTATGTAAAGAAGTGATAATTTTCATACATAAAACCCCATTATCTTCATTTTCTATGACTAATATTTTGGTTAAGGTATCCAAGATTTCTTCAGAAAAGGGTTGGAAAGTTTCATTCATAATCGATCTATGAATAATTTCTAAAATAGAATTACGGAATTTATGTTCTGGAGAACTTGAATTGAAAGACACTGGAACTACTTTTAAGTTATTTATGAAAATAGGCATAAGGTTCTTGACGAAGTATTCATATTCAGCGGCTCCGTTAAATGTTTCTATCATATCAAGTACTTCGGAAAGCACTGAATGAGACGATTTGTAGTCTTCATCTTCTTTAAGACGAGTGACATAAGTATCTAATTGAGCAGTGTAAGACATTATGGAGGTTAATATCTATCTTATGTGGAGTGTGGGGGTAGTGGTTTAACTTAATATATTTAAAGATATAGTTAAATCTATCGGTATCGTTATATTGTAGTAATCAAAATCCTTTATTCAGAAAACAAGGTCTTGTTTAGTTCTTAGTTTTTTTTCTTGTTATGCTTAACGATATGATTAAACAGTATATTGCTGTGTTGAAGCCAATTTCTCAATAACGACTCAACTCTTGGAGATCTAGTGTTCTTGGATGTTATTTTCAATGTTCCTACTCGTCCGTGGCACTTTCAGCAACAATTTTAATAAATTAACAGACCCCCTCTAAAGCAATTGCTTCACTGTTGAATCAAACAATTGTTTGAATTTTAGTTTTTAAAGCAAAAACGCACTTCGAAAAAATTCGAAAAAACAGGAAATCGAGTTTGGCGTTTTGCGTGTGTGGTCACGTGCGTGGTGTGCGGATGTTGATATTTTTTATTTTCTCTTATTGAAAGTGAAGTAGAGAAGATGGTGTAAATAGGTAGAACATTCACCATATACATTCATTATCATTATACGTATTTATGTATTTATTTATTTATTCATTGATTTAAGTATTCATTATATGTATATATATTTATTTATATCATTTATATTATTTAAATATACTTATCGATGTTGTTTTTTTTGGTTTCAATCTCACCTTCATTCAAATCAATGTAGTAGCGATAGAAGTGGTAGCCAGTGATTCCTGCCGCAATTATATGGAATACAAACACGGTCCAGGCCATACGACAACACCTATTCCCGGTCATAGTTTTGATTTGGTAAGATGAAGAAATAGATACTAAATTTTTAGCTGAAGATATAGCACCCTGTTGTAACATTGCCCCCAACCCCCAGATCACAATGTTCAACGCAGTTAATACACAATTGATAATCCTGATATTTTTAAAGCGAGGTGTTTTTTTACTGATTGTGCAAAAACTAGAAAAAAATAAGATAATAGTTAAACATTTGGAAATTATAAGCAACGAAGGATGGCATAATTGGTGGAAAGAGTGAATCAAATTTAATAGATTTACATTATTGGAATCCGAGTCAGACTGGAAGTCATTTATGTAATAACTTTGCAAATTATTCCAATTTGACGTTGGAGTACATGTGTATTGACCATCAATTCTAACGCATACACCAATATATCCAATATAAACCGCGACAGTGCTGCCATCAGTACTACCACTACTACTACTATTATCATTATTATAATTATTAAAATCATTATCATTATCATTTTCGTTATTATTCCCATTGTCTAGAGTGTTTAATGACAATGTGGTGAACATTTCATTAGACAAATCTCTATCATTTGTAGTAATATTGGTGGCTAGGTTAGTGGCAGTTTCATTGAATTGGAATCCCACTAAATTTACCTCATAAAATGTGCGTTGATTAGTTGTGCAGCCGCCGAGAATGAAACATAAAATTATAGTTGAAATGAACAACGTCAAATGGAGTGAACATTTACACCCAGTTCTAAAGATTGATTTAATCATGATTATAATATTTAAGTATTTCCTTTTCTTATTTATCAATCCTTTTTAGACATCTTATATGTGTATTTGTTACCTTCAGAAAGGTCTCTACTGTGTTTCGTGATTGTTTCTATTAAATGCTTCTTTATTTTTTTATTTTTATTTTTTATTTTTACTTTTTTTTTTTAACTAGTATATCTCTACTACAATATGTGTTATAAATTATTAAAAATATCATATATGCACATATATTCACCTAACAAAAAAATAAGATATTACCAAATCTAGAATAATTTGGCTACAAGCATCCAAATAAGTCTGAGTAAAAGTAAAACAGCAAAGAATGGGATAAACGGAGTAATAGCATCAAAAATAGAACCATTTTGTAACTTCCCTGAAACAGTTTGAATATTTGGAATATCTCTGAAAGAACCAGATTTAAAGAAAAGTTCTAATCTTTGATCTTTTTCTCTCCAAACTTTAAATAACCAATCTTCGAATTTTTGAAGTGTTTCTTCGTCAACGTCATCGATATCTTCTTCTGCACCTAAATCTTCACCCAATGGGATATCCAGAAGTTTCCATTTTTGAAAATGCATATGTACTTCTTTTGGTCCATCACCAAATAAAAAGAATCTTTTTAAAGTGAAAATGTCTTCACCATTTTCACCTTTTTTCAAACCTGAATAACCCATAGAAACATCATAAACATATTCTACTGTATTTCTTAATTTACGTAAAGTAAGGAATAAACCTCTAACTCTTGGTAATAAAACATTTTCCAAAGGAGCAACTCCTTTAGTTTCACAATAATGTTTCGATCTTTCTCTTGCACCAGGAGAAGTAACGGTACCTTCAGGGAATAAGATGACTTCATAAGGCCATACTTGCTTTGATCTCAGTGATAATAAAGAGTTTGCAACGTTACCTTCTGGCCATTTATATATTGGCAATCCTGTAACATTAACTTGTGATACTTGTTTAACTCCATTGGCTGGTCCATAACCTCTTGCGTTGGCATCGATTTCAAGTAATTGATTTGTAATAGTAATCTTATCCTTTTCCCATTTTCTAGATAAAAAGAAGAAATTATAAGTTTTCATACCTTTACCAAGGATTGGGATATTCAGAAGATCTTTTAAATAAATGTATATACAATTACCAAATCTAGATCTTCCTAAAACGTACCATAAATTAAGCCAATCAGTATATATTTGATGATTCAGAATCAAAACCAGATTTGGCAGGAATTTACCATTGATTAAACCATCTGGACTCGAAGAAAATCCAAATTCTTCTTCATCTTTATCGTACAGAATAAACAAATGCTGTGGTGATATAATTGAAGAAAGGAAAGTAAGAACTTGAAGGAAATGGTTCTTGGTCAAATTAATGACGGCTTGTAAATGCAAGGGGGAATTAATAAATATAAGTTTGGCGAATTCCTGAGTGAAAACAATTGCCATACAACCAAAGATAAAATAGGGACCAAGAAGTACGGTCCGTATTAGCGAAACAGCGTAACTATTTCTAATCAGCATCTCTTATGGAGAAGAATACTTTGTTGTATACGGGGGACGGGGGTTACGGATATATACAAAAAAGTGTATTTTTTTGCCTTCAAATCACACGAAATAAATTTTGATATAAGAGACGGAGGTGGAAGGATGGGTGTAATATCTTCAAATGTAGAAGAGTTGAAGCTAAGATTCGCTTATAATTCCAGATCAATTAAAAACTATGGCGGTAAAAAAAATTCTATAGATGAAGTCAGTTGTATTTTTTTTTGTTGTTTAAAGGCAGTTAATTTTACTTCCTTCTGAAAGTGGCGTTCTGGGCCAAAAAAAAAAAAAAATAAAAAATAAATCTAAAGTAAAAATGTTGTGCTAATAAGTCTACCAAGAATAAGCTGGAGACATGCGCAAAGGAAGTTGCCGACGGTAATAAACGGTTAAAAGGGTATACGAGAAGTCAACAAATATAGCCGGATAAAAAGTAGATAACTAGTGCAGTTCTAGTGTTGAAAATTGATGGTTGTGATCCAATTTATCCGGTTCTATTTCTGCTACAATTTTTGAGATCTGAGGTGAAAGGTGACACCGAAAATAATGGACTGTTGGGATCTACGAGTTGCCCCTCCTTCGGCCGCTTTCAGCGGAAATAGAATTCATCATCATGTGATGGGTCTCCAAAAAAGAGATTACTTCAGATTCACAGATTCACAGATTCCACCCGTATATGTGAGACAGGAGCTGAAGATTGTTGTGGGGTTCGTAGGAGAGAGAAAGTTTCCTTGGTTACTTACCTAGTTACCTGAACCTTGTGAGAGAGCGCGCGAATACTTGCAACTAAAGTTAATGAATTGGTCAACGGGCATATGATATATGGCAGAGTGAAACACTTGGAATGGAATTGCCGAGCTCACTCTCTGGTCGATATTTATTATGATTGGCTTAGACTATGCAGTGAACCGTTGTGAAATTTTGAATTGGCAGTAGCATGATGGTCAAAAGAGAATAGAATTGTCTAGTATAGTTTTGTGAACATTCCGGGAATTAAAGTTTAGCGGCATTGGTAGTTATTTTCCTTGATGATTATCTTTCGGTTCGATTTCGGTTGACCTATTTCGGTTGAATTGGTGTTACATAAAAATAATAAAGCAACGGAAAAAGATAAAGATAAAGTCACAGCTAATGATGTAATTTTTTAATCAAACAACCCCTACCCTTTGTAACAGTACATTAGAGGGCAAATATTAAAAACTAATAATAGAAATAAAAACATCTTGTTCCATGTTCTATGTTTATCCTTAAAATAATGATGTTTATCAGAAGACATTTCCTATAATGCCGCGCTAATAAGATAAACTATATGTATAGTATATGTATAGCATATGTATAGCATCTAACAGTTTTAATCTAACTTGTGTCTAACCTTAGAAGATTACTTCAATGTGCTCACATGTAAATGAGACACATAATTTAAACAATCGGGATATATCCCATACCACCGCCACAACTGTTATATTGTTGCAAATATCTTACCTTCCATAATCTAAAAAAAAAGAAGAAAAAGAAGAAAAAGAAGAAATATACTTTTGCGTTTAGTTCTTTATCAATTTGTCATCATCTACCTGCAATTATAAATTGGCGTAATCGTTTTAATTGTTCTATTTTATTACCAAACTTTAAATTGACCCTAAACTTGCTCTGTGAATTGAACATCTACATGTATTACAATTTTTATTTGCTTGTTGTAGCTTACCGATACTTCCTATGCCCAACTCCGAGCCCTGTTATACGCTAGCCGAACCATCAAAACAGAACCATCAAAACAGTTTCATTCTCATTGGAAAGGGGAAAATAGAAGCGCCGAGTACTGGTATCTAGCCGTTCGAAAGGTACGTTGACGTCGTTCAAATCGGGAAGAAAGCGGATCGCCAGTGCTATTGGGAAATATATAAGGAAGAAGCAAAAAAAAAAAAAAAAAAAAAAAAACAAAGAGGCTGTTCTATCCTGTCTTGTCCTGTCTATGTGTGAGAGACCTATCGGTGGGGAGCCATAGGACTCCGTACGTCGTACTCCACATTAAGTATATATTTTTTGTCATTCGAAACGTCGAGCGTCTATCTTCACCAGGATCAACATACATGAGGATGTAGCGTTAAAAAGACATATGCTAATCTGAGTAGTAAAACTTTTCACCTATGAAATATGTAATAATAAAAAATAAATAATCATACTGAATTCTTTTCTTTTCTCTTTTCCTTTTCTTGCCGACAAATTGACACCTCTAATCGAGAGCCGGCCCGTATGTACATTACATGCTTAACAATTTTCTTGCCGATCTGTCGTTTCATATATTACCTAATATAGCTGCAACTTCTGATTTTCCATACTTCCATTTATTATAGTTGCAAAAAATAAAATAAAAAGTGCATGCAAAATCAGAAAAAAGGAAAAAAAAAAAAGACTCATACATAAGATATAAAGGTGCCCGGATTAGACTTGCAAAACGATTTTTTTGTCCACAAAGTTTAATGATAACAGCCACACAACTATGAACTCTGAAGACGATCTAGGACTGTCATTGCATTCTTTGAATTCAGGAGATTCTAATTTATCTAATCACCAGCACGAGTATCCTCGAGGATTGAATGAACAAACCGGTCAAAATGAATCCAAAATAAATAAAAATACCTCAGCAAATACCCCGGGGCTTGCTACTACAACATCTCAGCAATCAAGAAGACTATCTATTGTATCAACAGTTTTAAGTCTTGGAAGATCTAAGACTGCTGCAACTAATCTGTCGAGGAAATCACAGACTGTCCCTATTAAAAATAGAAGAGGCCTCTTTGCTCAAGTATGCTTGATTCCTGAATATACCAATGCAAGAGATTATAGTCCTAAAATTAAATTGATGATTGTATTCATTGTAGCTTTTGCTGCAATTACTGGTCCAATGGGGACTTCTATTATGCTTCCAGCAATTAATGATGTAGCTAGAGACCTTGATACCACTAATTCTGTAGTTAACGTTTCAGTTGGTATCTATCTTTTATCTTTAGGTATATTCCCGTTATGGTGGTCTGCTCTCCTGGAGCGATTGGGTAGGAGAACAATCTATGTGATTTCATTTACTTTATTCTGTTTATTTTCCGTTGGTTCTTCGCTTTCTCCATCTATTGGTGCTCTTATTGCATTTAGAGTTCTTTGTGGTGGTTGTTCTGCCCTGGTGCAAGCCGTGGGGGCTGGTACTATTAGTGATTTATATATCCAAGAGGAAAGAGGTCGTTCTATGGGGTTATATTATTTGGGACCTCTTATGGGTCCATTTTTTGCTCCTATAATTGGTGGGGTACTCTCTGATGTTTGGGATTGGAGAGCTACCCAATGGTTTATGGTAATCATTTCTGGATGTAACGTAGTTCTTATTATCTTTGGACTTCCAGAGACTTTATTACTTGTAGATGAACGAGCTCAATTGAATTTCCCAAAAGAAAATGAAGTTACCAGTAATAGTGATCCAGAAAAGCTCATTGAATCCACCCATAATCTTAGGAAAACTACCAGTAACGTTTCTAGAAGATCCTATAAATCGATGTTGGAAAGAAATGACGAAGATGGAACAGAAGAAGCTATATTAGACATGTTAGCACCTGTTATTTCTCGTCGTACAACCAACGAGAAGCCGCTTCGTACTGATCCTAGAGTTCAATTAGAAACTAATTATAATAACATTAATTCTACCAAATTGGAAACAGATGATACAACGACTGCATCAGAAGAAGACGAAGAAAATAGGATTGAACCAATCTACGATAATATGAATGTTCAGTCAGAAGAAATAGACGATACAAACTATTCTAGGAAAAGCGAAAGATTAGAAGCTAAAAGTTTGGCAGAAGAAAAAATTCCTTTGAAAACGTTAATGTACGATTTTTGTATTCGTCCAATGCATTCACTTTATCTTTTAACGTACCCACCAGTTTGGCTTGTTATCGTATTTTCACTGGTCAATTTCAGTTGCATCTATTTCTTCAATTTAGCTATTTCTTATGAATATTCAAGGGAACCATATAATTTTTCCAGTATTATTACCGGTCTTATGTATATCCCAAATTCTATTACTTATATTCTCGCTTCGCTTATCGGAGGAAGATGGATTGATAATTTATTGAAGGAGTACAAGGCCAAACATGGTGTGGGTCGTCCAGAAGCCAGGATCAGTTGGAATATTGTTCTTGCAATTGCATTAATTTTCCCTGCCATGCTTATTTTTGGCTGGTGTATAGATAAAAAGACTCATTGGGTTATACCATTGATTGGAACCGCTATTTTCGGGTTTTCTCTGATGCTTATTATTGGAGCCATTGTAACCTACTTAGTTGATACTTTACCAGGGAAAGGTGCCACTGGAGTTGCTCTTAATAACTTTGTTAGAATGATCCTTGCAGCCATTGCAACTTTTGTAGTTGATTCAGCATTGACAACAATAGGACCAGGTGTTTTGTTCCTGATCTTGTTGGGAATTCAAATACTTATGTCTTGGACAATTATTTTATTGAAATGGAAGGGAGAATATATCAGAGAGAGATATGACTTAAAAGATTACTACGACAAATTATAGAAAACCATTTCAAACGAAGACGAAAAAGAAGACGAACATTTTCATTGCATATTACTTCATTTCACTTAATACTATAATATTTAATCAATACTAATAATAAACACTACATATATAATACTTTTAATACATATACTACATTTATAATTATCAAATCCGTATTACCATATGTAAACATATATCCCAATAATTCTCTATCACCAAAAGTTTTTAACTGTGATTAAGAAGGAAAAGATCTTGGAATAAGAAATCCATATCTACTCCACTAGCCTTTAATTGATCCAATTGTGGCTTTAAAACTCCTAAAAAGTCATTGAATAATTTGACATCTTTAACTTGATAAATTGGTTCCCCATTTAAGTTTGCTTCCATCCCAGTGGTAATTGGAGTCACCAAAGTTCCATATAAATGCTTTTTCAATTTCAATACTAATGATGTCATTTCAGTATTACACCAAGAAATAAGTCCAGAATTATCAGTTTCTACATCTGGTCCATTACCGTTTTCGTCTCTCATTAAAACAGGAACTATACATGTTTTGAAAACATTAATAGTTCTTTTAATTACAACCACATGAATAACTACTAAACTCAGCAAGTAGTTGACTGCATCTAATTTTGTCAGACCCTGGACACCTTGAACTAATTTCAGAGTAGTTATAGTTAAATAATTCAGCATGGCTTCAAGGAATACCGTTACACCTGTTTCAGTTTCAGAAAATGCTCTGAAAAATTCCATAGCTTCAGCTATTTCATCTCTGGAGAAAAGATTAATATTCTTATGTAAATTAAAAGTAATAGCTTTTTCAATTTGACTTTTACGAGAATTTAACTTGACAGTTATAACTTCGATAAGAATTTGCAATTCATTTTCATAGGCTAAATCTTCACCTTCCAAAGATTTTTCTCTATTTCTAATAATGGAATTTTCAACACTTTCTAATTTATTTTGAACATATCGAAGTAATCCAATGGATTCAGTATATCTACAATGTGCTATTTCCACATCAACTTCATCAATTCTATCTTCAAGTCTTTTCAATTCCGAGAATGATTGAGAACCATTCAGTTTACTACCAAATTCTCGACTGTTTGTGAAATCGTTCAGTCTATTTCTAGAATGAACTTTAGCTGAAATATCTTGTAAAACGGCATCTTGACTGTTTCTTTTCTGTTGCATTGAAGTAGTTCTACTATTGGAACCACTTTTCCGTTTTTCATTTTCAATTTCGGAATTTCGAAGTGATTCTCGAAGTTGCTTTTTATCCTGGGCTTTAGCGTTTACTCTAGATAATTCCAATTGCCTTGATTTTTGTTGTAATTCATTCAGGGCCTTTTTAATTGCTTCCAGTATCTTTAAGAAATGATCGTATCTATCAGTTTGGAAAGTATAACTCAGAGTACTCAGTTTTAAATTGATAGCATACGTTTTATTTTCTTCATTTGGCTTTGAATTAGGACCAGTAACTTCACTAAATTTTAAATCTTGAAGGGACCAGCAAAAAATGGCTTGAAGTTTTTGTTTCAGATTTAAAGTAGGTGCCATAGTAGTAGTTGGAGTCAGAGCAGCAGTATCAGAATTTGAACCACGACCATTACCACCATTAACTGCCATTGTATTACTACTTGAACTTTTCTTGGATGCAAGTAATACGACATCGTTGAATACGAAAAGATGGGCATGCCTCACGACTTTCCAATTTGCAATATTTATTTCACTCCAACGACCACTTTCAGCTAATATATGACGACCAGGGATTGGTTGAATGAAATTCAGAGCTCCATCGACGTGTTTAAAAAGCAGTTGAAGTTGTTCATTCCACATTTTTTCCAAGTAAATAATCAGCAGTCGATCTCTTTTAGAAACAGAACGATTTCTAGAATTATTACCAAGACTTGATCTTGAAGAATTTAATGAACGTTGACTTTGTGAATGTGGGATATCTTTCAGATTATTTTGGGAGTTGAGTTCTTCTTCCAATTCCAAACGACGAACAGCGGAATCTTTAAAATCATCCAAAATTTCATATAAGTCTCTTGTACTTACTCTAAGCAGTAAGAGTTCATCTTGAGTTGCTTTCAAATCATTTGTAAGTTCAAGGATATTTTTCTGATTTTCATTAATTTTAGTTTTAATATCTCTAGTAACCACATCTTTCTGTTTGGTTAACACTTTATAATAGTCATCAATTTCTGTTGCAGTTCCATCAGCAAGATCAGCAAGAACAGTATTACCAACACCTGATGCTGGAACATGTTGATCTGATTCATATATACTTTGATTATCAAACAGAGGTCTTTGGGCATTCAGAAATGATCTTCGATGTTGAGCCGCCACGCTAGCATGAACACTGGCTCTACGATTGTGTCTTCTACTTGAAGTCATACCTGGGGATAAACCTCGATTAGAGTTACCGTTTGCAGTTTGTTGTGGAACCTCTGGAACACGTAACTTTGGTACTTCCAACATGCTGGAACCAGCTGCAGCTCCTCCTCCTCCTCTTCCTCCACCAAGCGTACCTATCGAACTCGACCCATTACCTCTTCCGTAAGGGGAAGGTGCTTGAATTCTTCCTCCTGGCCCTCCTCCAACTGACGATACCGAAGTAGCAGCTGCTCGAGCATACGGGTTCACCTTTGCCAGGGCATTGGATTCCCACGGAGCTCTACTTTGACGATGTGTAGCCCTTTCAACGTCCATGATTTACCCACGTGTTGAATCAATTCCGAAATGTAGTTACTTTTCACTTGTAAAATTGGTTATAGTTGGAGTCAGTTTTGGAAACCTGTTCTTCCTGTACACTACTCCAGCATACAAAACAACGTTTATGAAAACAACAGTGGAGGCGTCTACGGATGGAGAAAGAAACTAATGGGAACAACTGAGAATAAGGGAGATTGTGGGAAGAAGAAGAAGGGAGGTTGTGGGAAGAATGAGAAGTGCTGGCACTGAAAGAAATAGAGAGTGAGCCACTGGAACAAAAGGGAGCCACTGGAGGGAAACAGGAGAACAACAGGTGTGGAGAATGCTGAAAGAAGAACAGATGGCATTGACAAGTAGATACCACGAGTTCCACATAAACCACACAATACTAATACTACTCCTTATAACACTACACTGTACCCGTATAGTTGCCTACCTCTCTCCTATCTACCTCACTATCTATTCACTATGTATATGTACTATGTGTCTAGTATGTGTCTATTATGTGTCTAGTATGTGTCTATTATGTGTCTAGTATGTGTCTATTATGTGTCTAGTATGTGTCTATTATGTGTCTAGTATGTGTCTATTATGTGTCTAGTATGTGTCTATTATGTGTCTAGTATGTGTCTATTATTTATCTAGTATGTATCTACTATTTATCTACTATATATCTACTATATATCTACTGTGTATCTATTATTTATAGACTATATATCTGCTGTGTATCTATTATTTATTTAATATGTATCTGCATCTATTCTTAGCTCTATTCTCTTTATCTTCTCAGTTATCTACTATCTACTCTCGCTTCACACTTCTATTCGCTTCCATGTTCCCACCTGTTACATCCTAGAAAGTGCAGCCAGCCAGCCTCCGAAAAACCTGCGTGAGAAGAAAAAAAGCGCCTCTCGAATAAAAACATTTTTTTTTATTTTAAATTTTGTTACTTAAAAACATACACCCAAACACAAGTAGACCACCAAGGATATCGTACCAAAAGAATCAGTCCCGATGTCTCTTAGCAGCAAGGAACTCGACTATTTGGTATGGCGATACCTACAGGAATCCGGAAACGATCTAGCAGCGTATGCTTTTGACCAAAATACTACTTGTTCCCAAGAAGAAAATACAAACGTTTTGAGTAGAGTTAAACCTGGATGTCTTATTGAATTGGTTCAGAAAGGTATACTTTACACTTTAGCTGAGGAAACCGCTTTACTGGGGAAATCAAGATATGAACCAAGCAAGCTTGGTCTGGCTCTCACCTTGTTTGGATCTCTTTTGGAAGCTGAAAAGCAGTCCCTATTACTTGACGAACAACCACTGATAAATGCCATAAATAATGCCATAAATAATAATAACCATAACCATAATCTTAATAATAATCATAATAACCATACCCAAAACAATAATCACAGCAGTAAGTCCCTTACTGATACTACCGAAATATCACCTTCGAACAACGGAGGAGGTGAAGATATTGAAATGGAAACTGAAAATGGTGAAGGTTCTACTAGTCAAATAGAGAAATCCAAAGAACCAACCGAAGAAATGGAAGGTGAAAAGATAAAAGAAGAAGAAGAAGAAGAAGATAAATCTGAAGAAAAAGAAAAAGCAAAAGAAGAAGAAGAAGAAGAAGAAGAAATACAAGAAAAAGCGGAGGAATATCAATTTGAAACTCGAATAATTGAACCCGCCATTCAATTTGCTTCTAGTATATCTTCACATTGGCATCCAAAGAGTGATGTGTTTGCATATGGTACTGAAGAATCCACTGCTGTAATTGTTGCTCTTTCCAATAATCTGATTGCAGAATCAGTGGTGCTAAACCATCCAATTATATCTTCAAGTGCACAAGAAGTTAACCTCGTATCATGGTCTCCTCAAGGTAATATTATAGTGACTGGCTCAATAAATGGAGATCTCAGAGCATGGTCTCCCGATGGGAAACTTCGGAATGTAAATAGTACTGGATTATCGGAAAAGTCTTCAGAAAGTGGTATGATTGTTAACCTTTATTGGTCACCTTCTGGACAACATATCATAACAATTGATTCAAATAGTCAAGTTTGTGTTTGGGATGGGTACTCTCTTTTATTATTACATCAAATTGTCCCTCCACAATCAGGACATCCTCTTATTGCATGCTGGTTGGATGATCATAAATTGGCAGTTTCTACTCATAAAAATGGGATCAAGATTGTCGCCATATCTGGAGAAACTTTCAAGACTGTTGGTCTTTTAACTGGCCATCAATATCCAATCTCTCTTTTGAGGTTTAATAATAAATCAAAGCTTTTAGCTTCTTGTTCTGATTTTGATTATGTAATTAAAATATGGCAAGGTAATCAAAATCAACGTATGCCTGAATTGGTTGGTCATCATAGTCCTATTATCTCTTTGGAGTGGTTAAATGAAACCCATTTATTGAGTGTATCGTTAGATGGTGCTATTTATGTCTGGGACATCGATCAGCAAGAACCAATTAAGAAATGTACTATATCGGATGTTCTGAATTTCAACTTAAAAGAAGAAGAAGAAGAGAATGAAGAAAAAACTGAAGAAACCGAAGAAACTAAAGAAAATGAAGAAGAAACAGAAGAAAATGAAGCCAAGATTAATAATAATGATAAAGTGCCAATGGTTGGCGATAAAGTATTTATTGCAACAGTTTCACCAGATTCCAAATTGCTAGTAATTGGTGACAACTTGGGAAATGTGACTGTATGGGATTTATCTTTGAAAGAACCAAAGATAGTATGTGTAGGTATCTTCAAGAAAGATATTACCTCAGATGAAGCTGGAATCTGTGATATCACCTGGAGTACAGGTAATAGGGTTTGCATTGACTATAAAGGGAAAGAAAGCATTATATTTAATTGGTAGATCTCTTCTTCATACACAAAACAAGCATATAATGATATTTTTTTTAGATCCATAGATGTGAAGAAGGGGATGGATTGTGGAATAGAGTAGATTGATAATTGTACAATAGTTTAATACTATAAGATTGATTAAAATACATTAGTTTAGTACTATAAGATTGATTAAATTAGCTTACATTACTTTATAAGTACAGTATATTATATTTTATTTTCCTTTTATCGATATCTTTTAATCGTAAATACCAAAAATATTCATCCAAATGGGCAAATGTTCCATTACTTAAGCAGTACCAGTAGCAGAAGCAACAGCAGTGGCAGTAGAAGCAGCAGCAGCGGCAGCAGCTTGACTAGGGGTGATACTGTTAAATTGTGGGAAGAAAAGGTCAACGTAACAGGCAAACAAAGAAGCCACAGCAATGAAAACTCTCATGATGGCTGGAGTTTCAGGGGTAGATTCTTCTTTCTTAGTTCTCAATTTATTGGTTGGCTCGTTCAAGTATGATTGAATTGCAAGGAAAATAGAAGACCAAGACAACATCTTGTTACGCAAGAACATGGCTGCCATTGGTAAAGTTTGACCAATGATTCCAGAAGCATCAGTACGGGCTTTAGCTGGAACGTGTCTGTATGGGATGACCAAGTCTGGCCTTATTTTACTGCTCATATTTGTCTACTAAGGTTGAAAGCCCAAATTATTTCCAAAAAATTCGCCTCGCCCTTTTCGACAAAAGACAGGAAAATACGTGATAAGCTGGTGAAATTAGTGAGCATGAAATTAGTGAGAGAATGAAGTTAGAAGCCACCGAGAAGCCCACTGGGAGAGAATTCTGTTCATTTTGGTTCATTGTGGTTCATTCAGCTTCATGCAGGGGAGAAAGAGGTCTCTCTGTCTAAAATGAAGGGACACAATTACTAGAACCATATCTATAGTGTAATTTGTAATTGGAGTAATTGACCCATTCGAGGACTTTTCCCGGATTTTTATCACTTTTTTAGCCATGTCTCGAAGAATTGAAACTTCACTGTAATCTAAGGTATTATCAATTCGGAGAAGAATTAGAAATATCCACTGCGATAATGTCTCTGAGATATCTGAGCACAACCACGAAGTAGCGTAGATTAAAAGTTTAATCACGGTTGCATGGTTGAGGGAAAAGATAGGTTCCAAGTGAGGTTCAGTAGAAAGGATCAAACTTCTCCAGGCATTTGAAGTTGTGGGCACTGTTTGTTGGAAATGTTTGATGAATACCGAAGTTGTAGTCCCCTGGGTCCCCTGGCTTGATCTGGAGTTGTATCTAGTGAACTGTTCTTGCACTTCGCGCTTGAGCAGTTCAAAATCACTGAGCAAACGTAGCTGTCTAGGTGATAGATTTGAAGAAGTAGGAGTAGACGAGAAATTTAATGGCGATATTTCGTCACTATAATTGGTATTAGTGGTATGGGTTGTATTATTGACGTTATTAATGTTGGTATTATTAGTGATATGGGTAGTTGTTGCATCGGTATTGGTATTAGTATTCGTAGTATTAGTATTGGTGGTAGCCATTTCACTGGCTCTCACTTTCTTCTCAACATAGTAAAAAGTTCTATCATCTTCAGCTTCTTTTCTCACGCTGCGCAAGTATTCAAGAACCATAGGGTCACCATCCTGCACCCCAAGAACTCCGTGTTGACCAAATATTTCATCGAAAGGCCCCTGGGTATACCCGCCAGAGTTCCTAGCTGAACCTTCGCTTGTCATTTACTTTTGCTAATCAATAGATCCAAGTAGAGATACACCTTGACCAAATGAAACGACTGCTTTCCCTTTCCGAAAGTGAAGACGATAATTCAATAATTTGTGAGCACGAAAATCCCATTGGAAATAGCGAGGAACTTAGTGGAATTAGCGAGTCAAATAGCGAGGTACCAGGAGGAGGAAGAGACGCAAACACAGTAAACCAAGTGGTATGTAATTTCCCTCCATGTATAAATAAACCATTCCAAAATTATTCAAATTATCAATTACATATCTCTGATTCCCATACTTACGTATGTGATCAATGTAAAAAAATATTCTTCAATGATCGATTGCTTGATATTCACATTGAAGAAAACCATAGCTCATTTTTCGTCGCTAAAAGAGAACGAGGTGAAAAAGTATACCAATGCTTTGAACCATTATGTACCAAGATGTGTTCCAATCGAGCTAAAAGACGTCGCCATTTGATTGATAAGCATGGGTATCCTACCAATTATAGATTTAACATTATAGACACGGGCACCCAGAACTTAACGTCATTATTGATATCATCTTAAATTCTACTAAATATGTATGTATTAATATGCATGTATTAATTGTATGTATTAAATATATATTATCATTATTTTATTATTATTATTATTATTATTATTATTATTATTATTATTATTATTATTATTAT
>JAJMEV010000046.1:0-114689 GCA_030574355.1 Kurtzmaniella natalensis | reverse complement strand
CCAACGTTGCCATCGTTGGGCCCCCGGTTCGATTCCGGGTTTGCGCATTTTTTTGCACTTTAATTGTTATTGCTCTTAGAGAAAGAAAGAAGTCCCGATTTACTAGCCTACCTTCGTTTGCAGTCTGCGATGATTAAGTAATTAAATAATTAAATTCTACTAGTAAAAAAAAAACTTGCTTAAACTGACTTTCTCTTTAAATCTTATATGTATTCATGAATAATGTTTATTTACTTGGCAACACTGGCACATAATGCAGCACCAACACCACTACCGTCTTTTGAAATTCTCAAGTGAATCTTCTTATTGGAACCTTCCAAAGGATCAATGACTGCAATAGCTTCCATGATCTTTTCTTGGAAGCCTGGGTAAAATTCAACAACGGAACCATCACAACCAATTTCAAAATCATAATCATCATCTTCGTATTGAGGAGCAACTCTCTTAACAATAGCTGCAATTGGAATAGCAGAAAGGTGGGCTGCACGAGATGAAACTGCTTGAGTAATTTTTTGAATAACAATTCTTTCTTCAATGGAAGTTGGCAAACGTAAAGTGTTTTCTAAAAGCAATCCAGACATTTTCAAGTCAGTGGAATCATCGATCTGCAAGTATGACAAAACTTCGGAGTCAATTTCCCAAGGTTCAGTTAAACGATGAGGTAAAGAACCACCTCTTCTCTTATATAATCTAGTAAAGATAAGACCACGTTCGAAAAGATCCATTAAAATAACTCTTAACAATTCACCCAAAAACATACCACTAATTCTTTTTTCAAATAAGTGATATCCAACGTTCAGAGTTTCATTGTCTATGATGGTGTCATATTTCAGGTTTGGCAAGATTTTCAAAGTGTTGTCAAATGAACCCCATTCAGTGTTTATAACCATCTTGGTAGCATCGCCTGGAACTTTCAGTTTATCAAGCTTCTTAACCTTGTCTAAACTTTCAAGGTAAGCACCATTAGTTCCGGTACCGAAGATTGCACCAATAACAGTATTGGAACGAGTTTCGCTTTCGTTATTAGCATATGCTCTAGCTAATAAGGTACCTACAGTATCGTTAGCTAAGGCAGCAACCTTGACTTTGACGTCCAATTTATCAATTTGCAGTTGTAATAATTGGACAACATCTTGACCAACAGTATCTGGTAAATGGAATCCCTTGGTCCAACGAATAAGTGTACCCTTATCTAAAGCAGTTTGATCAACTGGGAAAGAGAAAGTAAATCCTAATTTCAAGACTTCATCAGAAAGTTCTGAATGATGTTCATCTAAAAATTCTTTCACTTTCTTTGCCAAGTATGAAAACAATTCTTCAGAGGTCAGTTCACTCATTAAGTCAACAGGGATTGGCAGCTTCAGTTGTTCCAACTTGAATCCATGGGCACCATCAAGATGGATGGAACAAACACGGAAATTGGTACCACCCAAGTCTGCTGCCAAATACAAACCCTTTTCCTTACCGGAAGGAATATCAGTTACATATGTTGGAATCATTGGCATGAATTCTCTGGATCCAGAGGAAGCGGAAAGACCGTTGTCCATACTTTCAATGAACTTGGCAGTAGCCTCTTTAAGGAATGTTTCACTACATGTGAATTGCTCGACAATTTCGTTAACAGCACTTTCGACTTCTTTATTCATTATTGTAGTATTTTCAATATTGTCCGTCTAAAATATAAAGGGCGGAAAATTACAAGAAATAATCATTCTTTTTATAAAAGTCCAGATTTTCCGAGAGATTTTCCCATAACAAAAAATGCTGTACGTCGCACTAAAATCCCCACAAGGAATAACACAAAGCGGAGAAATGAGATCCATCAGTTGATGGAAAGGAAATGGCCGAAACGTCGTTTCAAGCGTGTGACGTTTAAAAATGACAAATGTGTCTACCTGCTACCCGCCAGCGAGAGTTAGTCCCTGTCAATAGCGTGATTCGCTTAAAATTTTATTCTTTTGCCCTTGTCTTGCTTCCTGAAAATCTGGTGACACCTGCAACACTTCCCTCCTGATGTGTCGTGGGACTTTCGTTGTGTCCAAACCTGACCGACGGACTCACTTAATGCATAATTCCCCATAGTTTTTTTTACGTTACATGATCAACATTGATGTGCGCCAAAAAATAATAAGAGAAGTTGGAAAAAAACCAAAAAAACAAACCAAAGAAAATTGTTAACGAAACCTTTTCCATCACAATTATGCCTGGTCCTTAATTTCTCCCCTGAGCGGAGTGCTTCTGTAAATTGTTTTTTTTTTTTTAAATTGCATAATACTTTACTTTAATTTACTCCATTTTACTACTATTTCTACTACACTTCTCTATTTCATTTTTTATACTTCTTAAATAGTAATTATAGTATGAAACAAAAGAAGCACACTAGATAATATTATTCAGTTCAATATTACTTATTCAATGGCTTTATATAAGAAGTCCATCTTCGACAACCATAAATCCAACGCACCTGCTTCCTTCCATAATTCATAATTTTCCGAAGTCTCCAGTTTACACACCAAATCCAAAGCCTTGTGAGCCGTCTCTAAGATCAGTAATTCACCTATTTTTTCTTTTTTCACTTCTTCATAGTTACCGTTATTCTTTTCGAGAACTTCCAAAACCTGCTTTTTAAAATATTCAGGAATTACGTCATTTGGTTGAGATTCTACTGCTTTTACATCTTCGAATCCGGCAATTAAAAGGACGCTCATAATTATATAACCAGCTTCGTCAATCTCCAAGTATTCTGGAGGACCCTCGATGACATATTCTTTAAAAGTATCATTTATAATTTTGACTGCATTGTCGGCATGGTGAAATCTAGCCCAAGCATCACAATTACAATCATTGTCAAATATCCCGTAATCCCAAGCACCCATCACCTAAATTTATTTATGGGAACGTTCAACGAGAAATTAAATAAATTTTTTTTTACATGGCTGCTTCTTGCTATTTAACTTGCCAAGAGTCACCAAAAATTTGTTTTCGTATTTAACAATAAACGAATGGACCCAAATGAACGAGATAAAAACGTGCATGCCCTATTTTGCCTTCCACCAGTGAAAGGTAAACATGTTTGGATAAAAGTAGTTTTTCTTCTCAATCCAATGTGATGATGTATTTTAGGTAATATCGTGAACACAAGAAATCTGTTTCACAATTCATCAAAGGTTGGTAGTTGCAGTAGACTTCATTATTTTTAGACATAGGGGGAAGAGAGGGGAGAACACCAGTATTTGGCCATGCCAACACGCCCCATCGATTTTGTTCCAACGAGCTTAAACTTCTGCGTGTGAGAAAATGCCGGTACATAAAGAGATCAGCCCTACTAATCTCAGCTAGATTCTCTCCATTAATATAATGGATACAGCTCCTTTTCCTATACATGTTTCTCGCCTTTCATAGCTCATCAAGTTCCAGCCTTTTTTTGGGCCATAATCTCGGTGTTAGCAGTTTGACTCCTGCTTTTCCACCCATTAATTTATTCACATTTTATTTTTTGAAATTGTGGCTACTTCTTCTTCTTTAAACTACTTTGATCGCTTACAAAATTTTATTTATAAGTAACAACTACATCAGAACCAGAACCAGAACCAAGATGGCTACTTCAGCAAACCTTAAGAAGGCTAACCAGCTTATTTCCGATAACCAATTCTTAATGCTCTCTAAGTCTTGGTGTCCAGATTGCCACTATACTTACAGAGTTTTTGACAGATTTAATGTTAGAAGCAAAGTTCACATTATCGAATTAGACAAATTTGCTGACCAAAATGAAGCAGTCGAATTGGAAAAAGCATTCACCCAAATTTCAGGACGTAAATGGGTTCCTACACTTTTCTTTAACGGTAAATTGTTCGGAACTGAACAAGACTTAAAAGTATGGGAATCTAAGGATGAACTTGAAGAGATTTTCAAGAAGGAAAAGTTAATCTAATCTTTGAAGTGTCTCTTTGCCTACATAAAATTTTTAATTTATATTTAATAATGTCTTTATTTGTAAATCACAATTGTTTGTTTCGTTAACTATTTCTTTATACAGCCAATGGGAATTCACCAGCCCATTGAGAAATTTCTTCCTTCAAGCTCTTCAACTTGTCATCTTCACCTTGTAAAACCTTAACCTTGAAGTCCTTCAACTTGTTAGCTTCCTTTGGTAAGTTAGCTTGAATTTCCTTAGCGTAGTTGACAGCAGTGTCAATGTAAGAGACAATCTTCTTGAAGTCTTCTTCACCTAAACCTCTGGAGGTCATGGCTGGAGCACCAATTCTAACACCACCTGGAACCAAAGCAGACTTATCACCTGGAATAGAGTTCTTGTTCAAAGCGATGTTAATCTTTTCACAGATAGTTTCAACTCTAGCACCATCAATACCCTTATCCTTAAGAGAAACAAGGACCATGTGGGAGTCGGTACCGTGGGAAACCAATTTGTAACCCTTAGCAAGGAATTCCTTTTCCAAGACCTTGGCGTTCTTCAAAACTTGTTCTTGGTATTCCTTGAATTCTGGAGTAGCAGCTTGCTTTAAGGCAGTGGCCAAAGCAGCAATGGTGTGGTTGTGTGGACCACCTTGGTGACCTGGGAAAACAGAGAAGTTAATTGGGTTTTCCAAATCGTACAAGATTTCTTGACCGTTCTTTGGGTTGATAGATCTAACACCTCTTCTGAAGAAGATCATAGCACCTCTTGGACCTCTCAAGGACTTGTGGGTGGTGGTAGTGACAACATCAGCGTATTCGAATGGAGATGGGATAACACCAGCAGCGATTAAACCAGAAATGTGAGCCATGTCAACAACAAGGTAAGCACCTACCTTATCAGCAATTTCTCTCATTCTCTTGTAGTCAATCAAACGACAGTAAGCAGAAGTACCGGCAACCAAGATCTTTGGTCTGAAAAGAACAGCAGTCTTTTCTAACATGTCGTAATCAATTAAACCAGTGTCCAAGTCAACTCTGTAAGGCATGGTTTCAAAATAAGTAGAAACAGCAGAAATCTTTCTAGAGTCAGTTTGGTAACCGTGGGACAAGTGACCACCGTGAGGAAGATCCAAACCCATCAAACGGTCATGTGGCTTCATCAAGGCTTGGTAGACTTGCAAGTTAGCTGGTGAACCAGAAAGGGTTTGAACGTTAACACCCCACTTATCAGCAGAAACGTTGAAGGCTTCTAAAGCTCTGTTTTGACATAAGATTTCCATACGGTCAATGTGTTCATTACCACCGTAGTAACGAGCACCTGGGTAACCTTCAGAGTACTTGTTACACATTGGAGTTCCCAAAGCATCGAAAACAGAAGTAGTGGTGAAGTTTTCAGAAGCAATCAAGACAATGGAGTGCTTTTGTCTGTCAATTTCATCCTTAATGATAGAGTCAACTTCTGGGTCGAGATCTTTAAGGTGACCTTCGGTCAAGTTCTTGTGGGCTTCAGACAAAGCGTAAGGCATTGTTAACAATTAAGGGGGGGTGATTTCAACAAAAAAGTTGGTTGTAAAAAAAAAGTTTCAAATTAGTGAGAATCTGCATCAATTATATATACTTGGGGCAAATAATTTCATAATTTCGCAAAATTACTAGGTAGGTTCCGAGTCATATCATATTCACGTGGAGGCCAGCTTGATAATGAATAATTAGACAATGCTAATCTCCCACATTTTTCAGGGAGAGAGATGAGATGAGATGGGGGGAATGAAGTGCGAGAAAGGGCCATAATGTGGAGCTACAATAAGTTGGGGAAAAGAAGGCAGCTGAGGGCGGAAGGGGTACGAATCAGAGTCAGCGGGCTGGGGTAAGAAGTCATGTATTATTACATTCAGAGGCAGTAGCAATTAAGATAGAAGCAATTAAGATGGAAGTGGAAGTGGATATGGATGTAGTAACCGGGGATGGATTAGTGTGAAAATTGCAGCACGTTGGAACTAATAATCGATGATTCCCTCCTATTTGATGCCCACGAAATATTCTATGTAAACTTAAACTGAAAGTATAGTGAGTTATTTTCTGAATGGGGGATGTTTGTGTGGAAGTTTCCAGTGACTTCTCTATTACATGCGCGAAGTGAAACATAATTCGTGGGAATAAGCTACTTGATTGCTGTGCATATTGAAAGAGGACCAGGGGAAGAGTCACCAAGGCCCTCCCGCCTGCTGCTGCACTTCTACTGATCGGTTCTTTCTACTCAAAGAAAATATATATCTGTTAAATTACACTGCTTACATAGTTCATCTACGTTTTTGCCTATACGTTTACCTATATATTTACCTATATATTTACCTATATATTTACCTATATATGTGCCTGTTTATTTGCCCATATATATTTTTTTGCTATTTTATTGCTATTTTATTGCTATTTTCCTTCTATTTTATTGCATTTGGTTATATTGATTATTATTTTTACTCGATGTACGTGGTGTGCTCGTATAGCTTCTCTCGTACCGCATGCTAAAAGAGCCACTACGCTGTCGAGTGAGGAGTGGAAAAAGAAGCCAACGTATGAAGAGGAAGCCGGTCAAATATACATACAAGGCTATATGGCAATTAAATAGTCCTGAAATAGGATAACCACACAAAAATTTTAAAAGTAGTATATCAAGTAACGGTAGCAGTACATTGGATATATTTTCATCTAGCAAAAGGTAGATATGTGCTATAAGCATACTAGAGGTGAGGAACATGTACAAAAGATTTTTTGGCTAACACTTTTTAAAACCAACTAACATAATTCAGGGCGTGTGGCGTAGTTGGTAGCGCGTTCGCTTAGCATGCGAAAGGTCTCCGGTTCGACTCCGGACTCGTCCATTTTGTTTTTTGATCTATTTATTTTTGCAACTTGAAATAGCACTATATTTCCAAGTTGAATTGATCCGACCTAAAAAGGTAATGCTACTTCATTATGTGATAAATTAAGGTTCTTCTACAAAAAAAATAAACAACTATTTTTGTTGATTATAACTATAACTATGCAAAGTATAAAATATTAAAAAGCACGTATTATCTCTTTCCTGTTTTTTTTTTGGCTTTGGATATGAAAACAATCACGGGCTTCCTCTCTTTCTCTCAAAAGTATTTCTTGGATGTCAAATTCAGTTTAACTCCAAATGTTTATTGTCAAAGTCTATCGACTCTCTTTCTATATATCATCATGTTAATCACCTCCCTTTCTCTTTTTTTACTTTTCTTTTCTTTTGATTTCTTCTGATTTCTTATTTAATAAAGAGTAACTCTAAGCCTATGAGCAATAGCTAACTTTGGAATCACCACACATAAACATGATACACCATTAAGAATAAATAAATTTAAGTTGTAGTTCAGATAATGTGTACTAATAAGAAATAAACCAATCGGTACCAACATCAAGAATTTCTTTGTTGGAGTATATTGATCACCATTATCAATCTGTTCCCACATGGTTAAATTATCATATGCACCAGAATTAAATTCAAAAGGAGTACCTTTTACTTGATGAAACATGATATACAGACCAATATTATAAGTTAAATTAGTTAATGTCCATTTCCAATCATTATCTAAAACCAGAATAAAGTTAAAGAAAATCTTTAAAAATAATATCAATACAATATGAATAATCCAAGCTCCTTTATAATGAACCCAATTAGCGTTAACATTTGGATTAAGTGCTTGATCGATTTTAGTTTCAATAGTATCTGGTTCAAGATGTTGAATTATCAGCGACAGTCTTCTTTGTCTAGTATGGTGGTGCTGAGAAGGAGAAGGGGTCAATGAATCACCGTATTCTCTTGGGGAATCTGAAGCACTCATTATTGTTTTATGATATTTATATAATTGGATTCAAAAGGCTCTAATGCAATTAATGGGGGTAAATGGGGTTCAAGATAAATTGTTTTTGTGTGTTTGTGTGTGTGTGTGTGTGTTTATCGTTCTAGCTATACTTTTTTTTTTTAAAATTATAGCTGCGGTTCTGGTCCGATTAAATCCCTTTTAAAACTACCAGGTATTGTTATTATATGAGTTAAAAAAGAAGATTAGATATATTTGCCTTCCTCTGTCGATGTCAATTGTTTGCTTTTTCTTTGCCTTTTCAAAAATTTTTTTGCCTTCCTTTTTATTTTACGGTAGCAAAAAAAATTAAATGATCAAGGGGGAAGGGAAAAAAGCAGGGAGGATTTCAAAAGGCGGATGTGGTAAGTGTTTTTAAACGAAAAAAAAGGTAAGTAAAACTTCGGGAAAATCGACTAGTTGATACCTGGATTGAATGATCTGCGAAGTGCTTAATCGTCTTATGTTGTTAATTAGTGTTAAATATTATAAAGTATCACTAATTTTAGGGGGGGACGGGGCCTGATTTATGGATTTGTTTCGTGTAAATTAATAGTCGCCAAATTACTTATAATTCAAAAATGTTTGATTCAATTAAAATATCCCACTGCTACGTGTTATATAAAGGTATTAATCCAAGTACCGTTTTTTGCGAAGCGATTCGTTTGTGACCAAATAAAGCTAGACGAAATTGCCAGGAAAGAGAGAGGAAGAAAACAAAAGTAGTGTTACCCGGCGCACGAAACAAATGACTGATAGTTTTTTAATTTTTTGCACTGTTATTTTTTTGTTCTTTTTTGATTTTTTTATTTTTCCGTTTTTTTTAACTATTTATTATCATATTATTGTGGATTTATTTTTGGTTTATACCTGTTTCACTTCTATCTGTGATACTGTTTACTTGTTTATTTGCTTATTTGCTTACTGGCTTATTTGCTTTCTTCTTCTTGTATTTTTTTCTTGTTGTAATTGCTGCTCGTATAGATTTAGATTTAGTTTCAGATTTAGATTTCAAGTGGGGGGCAATAAACCCGTAGAATTTAAAGAAGTAACACATACATAGATAAATGACCTAGCAGGATGTAGAGTGAATTGGATGCTGGGAACAAGTATTCAGAATATTCAGCATATGGTGTAAATAAGTGAACCCTTTATTTTTTTCCATCAGCTTCCTAAGGCGTCCAGATCATATATGCTTTAACCACTGCTAGAAATAATAAAATATATGACTAACGGAGAAGCGAATAGAAGGCGAACGAAAGAGAGGGTCCACAGATATCGATATCACTGCCAGCAATTTCTTTTGCCGGCTAAACAAGGGGGCGATACTGCTAAATTAGAAACCTAAATAGATAATATGACATATAATTAAGCTGTAAAAGTCGGTCGTATAGATGATAAGCACCGCAACTTAGATAAGATAACCACTTAATGTCACCTCAATATTTGACTCACTTTGGCGGCAAAAAATATATATATGTATATGTATATTAAATTTATATTATTGTATGTATATGTACTATAAACTTTAAATGTGCAACCTTCAAGGGGGAGGACTTGATACCGATAAAGAGATGGCGAAGTAGCTACATCTTCTATTGACTTCCCATGTCGGAAAATGATGGCTGTGTCTACATTACTACGCATATGTCTAATACCTTTTTTTATTGCTTACACATCGCCTTTCAAGCTTAGGTCTTTTTGTAGAACATGTAAACATATTTTTTCACTATTAACATGGGGGAAAGGGGAGGGGGGGATGTACTGTGCCCCACCTCAAAAACCAAATTGTTCCATAACATTGTTCCATACTGGTTTATGAGCTGCAAAGTAAATCCTCGGTGATTCGGCGTATTTCCGAGCAAAGTTAGGGTCTGAGCTGTTGCATATCGGAAGCGATCCAATTTGTAAGCCTATTGAAACTTATTTGTAATATTTTCTTTCAAGTAGTGATTTTGATGTACCCAATTTATCCTAATGAGATTCGGTCCGAAGATTTTAGTTTAGATCGTTGGATTTTTAGTCACCATTATTAAAACGTTATTACCAAAAAAATCGGCTTGGATCTGCAACGTCACCAATTCTAGTGCTGTAGTGATGGCTGCCGTATGTTTATATTGTGATTAATTTAAGCAAAGTCTTAGCAAGAGCTTGTAGAATAAATTAGAAATATTGTAAAATATGTAAAATGTGTACTAAGTAAAACAAAGCTAATATATCAGTCTTTTATTTAAGACCTCTTCTACTCTAAACTATGCTTCTTTTCTATTTCTCTTTCTCTCTTTTCAGCTTTGATCAATGAAAATGGCACCAGAATGCCAACCAGCAGCTGATACAGCTAACCATTTTCCCTTTTCATGTGGTTTTTTAACCAATCGAGGTTTGGATACCATTTCATCCAACTCCAAATCACCAACTCCCAAGCAGCCACATCTTTGTGACTCCCTTCCCCAAGCTAGTAAATCACCGTCATCTGTAAGCGCTAAACAATGATAATCACCCATTGTAACCAGACAGACCCGATTGTTTTGCAATTCTGGCATTATTAATGGTTCCCTTTCTTCGTCATCGTCATTTTGTTTGTTTTCTCCTAACAACACCATACCATCGTCAGTAAATACAGAAAACCACTTATAGCATCCATCAAGTTTGCTGAATTTGCTTCCACATTCACTGCTAAAGTTTTGGTTATGCAACTTGAGCCAATTGTTGAATCCCGATAATGGAAAAGGCCGTTCATGTGGGATATCGTTACCTCTCCAGTAAATATCAGTTGGAATACTATACCTATACAATAAGCCATCATCTTTGATAAACAAGACAAAATCATTTCCAGCCATAAAATCAATTACATTCCCTTGGGTACCTGGAATTATCGTGAATTTAGCAAGGCTTTCATACTCACCGGCCTCGTATTGTTCTTTTGAAAGAGGCTGTCTTGAGTACCAAACTGCTAAACCTTTATTTTCAAATTGTGCTACAGATAAATACCAACCCGATTTAATTTTCTTAGCAGGTAAGCCTGCCAATTGGCCATCAAAAACTATTTGAACTCCTAAATCCCTCAGACAAGCCCAATCCCATTGATAAATGCCACCTTTGTTGTCTAAGGCAATAATATGTTCTCTGCCACTAGCTATGGAAGTCAATTTCCCACAACCAGGTGGGGTGCCAAGCTTATTGACATATTTAGGAGGCTCATATTGAAATCTAGGAGAGCTTGTTGTAGTTCTATGCTGATTACTTGATGCTAAATCCAAAAGAGCAGTATCTGGTGGTTGCCTAAGGTTATGATTGGTCACCAGGTGTGTCTGGGTTCTAGTTGGTGTGAATTCATGGTTATATCTAAGAGCCATTCTTGGCAAACCGGTAATAGTAGCACCTCTAGGACCCATTCCTTCAGCAGATAAAGTTACTGGTGGTTCATAGTCCATTTGGGTGGGTCCAGGAGCATTTGCCTGGTCCATATTCCATTTCAAGCCTGTCCAATAGAGATCACCAGTGCTAGTCAAGAATTGGAAGGAGTAACCCAGAGCAGTTAAATCAATTATAATTGAATCATCAAAAAATTCTAGTTTCTTGGGGATGGAGACATTTTCAAATGCAAACCTTTGTGTAGGGTCTCTTGGATGACCTAAGCGGTACCATGAATTGGAACCCCAAGTGTAAATATTGGCGTTAGGGGAAGATCTGAGTTTAAATAATTGAGTCCAATTATAATTCAGAAGTAATAGAGGGGCAGCATTTGAACCAAAGACTTTTGAATAAAGAAGATGGAACGCTTCGTTAGTGGTGAAAATGTCTCTGAAAGTCTTATTGGTTAAAGAAATGTTAAGTATATCCAAAGGTGACAATAGGGAGGCAACATGCCAAACCAAAACGTCTTCACCAAGGTCAATCAAATGCATTGGCTTCTAGAATGCTTGTAAGGACAGTAAATCTTATATGAGAATGTAGACTCAAGTAGCGCTTTAAGTAAAAGGCAAAGCAAAGCACAATTAAAATGAATAGCAAAGAAAAGCTTTAAAGCACAGTTAAAAGAAACAGTAAAGAAAAGCTTTAAATCACACAAATTTCCCCACGTGAAGAAAGGCTGCAAAAAAAAAAAAATAAGGAAAGCAAGATAAGGAGAGGCAAAAGAATGGGCATAGAAAAGTGTACAAAACTAGGGAAGGAGAGACAACAATAGTAGGAAAGGGGATAAAAGTGCAAGTGAGAAACAGAGAAATAGATCAATAGATAAAAGAAGAAACTGAAGCTTAGTATATGGGGAAGGGGCAGTGGGTGTTTAGTTTCCTCATAGTCTATTCGCAGTAACTGCCCATTTTATTTTGCCACTTCGCCTGGCATGGATGAACTAGAATGGGGAAACTCTTCTGCAAGTGCTGCATTCTTCTATGTAGATACTTTTTATTTTTGCTTGCAACTCTCCTGCATGGTTGCCTTTTTCTCTCTGATCTACTTTGAATGACCCCATGAAAAACTCTGACCATGTGAACAATTCCGTCTCGGTGTCTCACTTCAGATGTCACTAAACTCTCGTTAGTTGTCTTGTAAGTCGCTCGCTAACACTCTTAAAGACTATTAACCCTGACATTATAAGCTGAAAATACTTCGTAAAATACTTTCTAAATTACTTACTAAACTCATTTACCCAGACCTGCATTACTGTATCGATAAACCTCTTTTAACACCACTGAATTCCGAGCATTACAGTGTTTTATGTTAACTCTTTTTTGCCCTTAGCTGCTTTACCACTTCCTTGCTATCAGGAATCAATGTTTTACCCCCTATAATCATAATCTCTCTTACATTATCTACAAATAATCTTATACTGGAAACAATATATTCTATTCTATCTATTAAAAAACGTCCCGATTCAACTAAAACTAGATGCCAGTATGCTGTTAAGTCTAAAATTCAGAAAGTCGCTTCAACCAGTAAGGGAGCGCCCCAACTTATCATTTTAAACCTCCCAAGATATCTCCACAAAGTAATTCCAAGTCTTACCAGAAATTAAGAAAAAAAAAACTATTAAAAGCTTCGTTTTTTTTTTCCGTTTTTTTATATAAATTTTCTAGTTTTTTTTTCCTTTTCAAAACTTTTCTTTATACCAATATAAAAACCATAATATAAAACCTCTTTACCTCTCAAATAAAATAACAAATATCTCCTTTAGAATCACAATTGTAATGGTCCTTTATTTCCTTCAAGTATATAAAAAAAGACTATTATTAACAGGAATAAGACATCAACAATAAAATGTGTCTTTCAAGAGTATATTCTTTATAAAAAAAAATCCCATAAAATCCAACCAAACGTTAATTTTGTAAAATCAATAAATATCTAAAAAAAAAATTAAGATAAGATATCTATTGTTAAATGTAATCAACTTCGTACTTCAACTTTTAAAATGCTAAAAACTCTTCAACATCGATACATGGAAACTCTGCATGTTGGTCTAATTTGACAACATCATACATAGGATTAAATATATCTTCAGTGACTAAATCAACCTTTGAAAATGAATCGAAAGTGGTATTTATTGGTGCTGCTGACCACATATTAGGTAAACTATGATATTAAATAAAAATATGGATTTATGCTTCTAAATCTCTTTAAAGACTTATAGGATAGAAAGTATGTTACTTCTATGCTATAAATCCCAATCAGAGAACTAAAAGAATAGTATATTAATTCATTTCGTATATGATTTATCATCTTCTGACGATAAATAATGAATTAATATACTGCTCTTCTTATTCTTCTTGAACGGAACAAGCAGAGAACATTCTAAACTATCCTAATAAGTGGAAATAGAAAACCCACTATCATAGAACCTAGGCGACAAAATTGCTTCTGAATTCTGCCCCAATTGATTCAACCCTTTCGTTACATCTTCATTGGTTTCTAAAGTCAAAGGTGCCAAGTCTTCAGTTTTTAAAGTCAAATCGATTGGTGAGTTGACTGGTGACGTTATAGAAATTGGAGACAAGTAATTATAGTAGTTACTTACGTCTTCAGTGTTAGAAGTAGTAGAAGCTTCTGAAACGGACAAATGATGATAATCAATGTGTTCGAGCTTTCTCTTCTTATATAATGGTGAAAAAGAAGATACAGAATCTTCTTCTTCTTCTTCTTCTTGTTTGATTTCAACAACCGGTGTTTCTGAAATAGGAATTTCAACAACAGATGAAGAAGAAACAGATGGGGAAGATGATGAAACAGAAGAAGCAGCAATAATATGATCACTACCACTTCCATTCATATCATCAACATCTTGATCAAGGTCGATTTCGTTGGAAAACAGACTACCTTCATCTTCTTCACCGTCACCAGTAGAATCAGATGGAAGTTGACCAGTCAAGTTGAAATGGATTTTATCCTTCAACTCACTAAGATCATCAAGTTTAACAAAGCCAGCTTTCCCAATAAGATCCGATCCAACGAGTTCAGATAAGCGACGGTAGTTGCCACTCATGGTTTCGATATTATTTTCAAGTTGACGAACATAAGATTCAAGATACTCCACATGCTTTCTCTTCTTTTCACGAGAAGCATGAGCAGCCCTTCTATTACGAAGGATTCTTTCGATCTTTCTTTGCTCTTTTTCTTCCTTGGTCTTGGCTCTCTTACGAGGTGGAAGAGTAGACTTCACTTCAGTAGGAATACTAGTAGAAGAAGTGGCTGTTGACATATTGTTGTTGTTTTGAGTGGCGTTGTTAGCAGCAGTAGTGGAAGACATAGTTTCTTGAAAATTTGAATCGAAATCAAATGAAAACAGGATATCAGATAAAGGAGGTTAAAAGGAAAATAGGAGTGAAATTTGTTGTTGTTAATATTAAAGCTTGATGCCAAGTCGGTTTATATAATCTGGACTTCTTTTCTTAGTTGGTTTTGTTGGTCTTTGATTGTTGTTGTTTAGAGTTGTTCAAAATTTAAAAAATTCAAATCAGCCAAAATTTGGCCGCAATTTATATATTTAATTTCCACATAGGAAAGGATAGAACGAGCGCGCACACGGAAAGTGAAATTCGGATCGTGGGTTGTGTCGTGCATGAGCAGGATTCAAATATAGCCCAGGTGCGGGGCTCGTAATGGATAAAGATAGAGGAGTAAATGAAGAGAGGGGGGTATTTTTCCCATTAAGACAGGCACGAGGGCAATCCTGTGAGGCAAGAGGCAAATGCAAGCAAGTGTGTGCGGGTAGATGTGGAAGCTATTAGCATGAGCATCAAACAAGGTTGTGGAACCCTCTTTCCTCTTCACACAATAAGGCAGCAAGCAGCAAGACAAAACAAAGAACCAAAGTTGAAGATAATGAATGAGAGATACGTAGATGGATAATTAATTAGGGTTACTTATTGATTGAGTATAAAATAATATTTACGCTATTTACGCTATTTAAGCTATAAATAATTGTTTTATGTAAGTTGTGTTTGAGTTACATCCATGAATATATTATTCCATTTACAATTACAATTCAAATTATAACTATAATTATAAATTATAATTTTATAATTACATCATAACAATTCTTCTTATTATTACAATTATTATTAATGCTAATGCTAATGCTAATGCTAATGCTAATGCTAATCCTAATGCTAAAGATTATTCCTTTTTTTATCTTTAACCTTTTTACGTGAACTTCTTGAATCAGAAATAAAACACAACTGACGATGTCAAATTTTTCTAGGTTAAGCAGGTGTAGAGGTACTAGAGTAAATACTGGTTTTGAAATCGTTACGTAAAATGAGGCTTATCTACTACTACTTAAAAATAGGGTTCTGGGTTTGGCAGGTTTCCCTTGATATGGGCTTTGATCAATAAAGACAATCGACAAAAATGGTGTATTATCGATGTAAAAGCGCCTAACAATCAAGGCTCATATGGTAAGAATAGCTAGACTTCTGATAAGAGGAGGAAACATTAACAGGAATTAGCAGTCGTCAGTTGCGGTGTACAAGATTTTTATTATTTGTGTTTATCTGGTGAAAAATAAAAAGTAAAAATAAAATTGAATTTAACTAAATAAAGCAGTCAAAAAGAGGTATAAATAAATTTATCCAAATCAAAATAAATAATGAAAAATAAAAAATCAACGTTTTTTTTAGTTTTCTTACCACTTTTTTATTGAATTATTTATTTTTTTTCATTTCGTATAATTTTTCATTCATTCTTTAATCTTGGTGGTTTTGCTTGAAACACAACCTTCTAGAGAGTTGTTTATAGATTGCAGCAGAAATTCAGAAATTGGAATGTTTATAGCCAGGCTCATGGTATCAGAAAATTCAAACTTACGTTCCTAAAATTGTGGGATTCGGGAACTGGCGGGTGGCACTGCCACTGAGGAGTATCTCTCTAAACCGCTGTCTCCGCTTTCCTGGCTTAATTTCTTTCTTTCTTTCCTTTCTTTCTTAACCTTTTTTGAAAAATAAAATGCTCTTAAAATTTCTTGTAAAGAAAGACGCCGACCGAAAAAAGCTGCCCCAAGGCACTTTCACTAGAAGCTTGTTTTTTTATTTTCATGATGTTATTATTTTCTTCGGTATCTATAAATTTCTGATTCCATGTACGTCGTTAACATTCGGATTTGTACCTAATTATGCAATATTACTGTAGTCGAACTAATTAGAGCATTCACACATTTAAGTGCCAAGCTTGATTGCAAGAAGTATTTACATTCACTTGCTTTTGCCCATTTGCCTATTCACTTTTTTGAAAATTTATAAACCCTCTAATTATGGAAACATTGGAACCTCGTCTACTTTCGTGATCTCCACATGCTTTTTTACTCCATTTTTTTCCTAGCCTTTGTTCCCGCAATAGGCTGGAAATCTTATATTTTACTGGGTGGGGAAAACTTCGAGCGAAAAAATAAAATAAAAAGAAAACCTGAACAGTGAAAAATTATGGAATTATGGAATATTGAAGAAAATGAAAAAAATGAATGCTTGAAAAAAAACAATAGATACTACCAGTTATCATGAATACATACTCTCTCCTGCGATCGAATGCCTGGACGTATTTAGAAATGTGAGGATAGGCTATGAGGTAACAAGAGTAAAGCATCAAGATATTACTCTTCTAGCTATATTGGCATTAAAAAAAAATAAATATCGCTGCTGTGTATGCTTAATGAGCTAAATAATCAGGGCATGTTGATGCAATTGCGTGCATTATACCTCTATGTTCTTAGTAATTTCTCTAGTTTCCCTTGCAAATTACTCTTGCTATATTCCCACATTAGACTCGTAATGGAAGAAAATATTTCAACGGAATTACAATTTTGCCCAATCAAACTATCCACTAGGTCTCTAATTGGGTTTCTTCGCATATGTTTGCATTCATCCATACATCTTCTTACATCCATACATATACAAATAATTGGGTTTCTTGATAAGTTCGACAAGAATGAATTGTTGATTATTGAAAGGCGGATTCTTGTGATAGGTTGCTTTATTTCACTTCGACCAGTAAGTTTCCATGTCGTGAGCATCCTGCTTTTCTGCTCTTATTTTTAGTCTATTTCGCGTCTAGTTTCATTATAGAATTTTTGTACTTTTTAGAAACTAAAATTAAATCTGTAGAAATAAATCGTATCTAAACGGAACCTTAACCCTAAAGAGCATCAAAGGTAATAATAGAAACTGGATTAAAAACTATAGTTTAACTCAACATCAAATTACAAATGGTTCCATTTTCATCAATACCACTGTTTTCTTCTGGTATCATAATTGTTTCACCTCGTTCTAGATGCCTGTTTGTAGCAAATGTACACACTTCAAGTAGTCAAATAATATGTAGTTCATTTTTACTAGAAGTGTTAAATTTTTTCTTGTCATTTTTTCAACTATGTCTGGAAACTTATTTTATTGTGCTTGCTTGGTTTGGCTTGGTTTCGGATTTCTTTTTGCCAATATTACTTTCTTTTCTAAGCTATTGTCAGATTGATGAAGTCCAAGTATAAAGCACACAATATTCAACACCACTTCCTTAAATTGATTTGGCTCGAAAATAAATCCCCTCCTGATGTCGAGAGGCTATCGATAGGATAGGGTGCTGCAAAACAATACTTCTTATTTTTTGGCTTTATCTTTCGCTGAATATCGACTAATTCCATATTGAGAGGTTGATGGACCTATTAATGGAGCCCCCCCTTTCCTTTGCCATCAGGTAGCCGAAGCTCCAAGCTTCCATTGCAATTTCTTCAAGTACGCGACTGTAATAACCACTAATTCATGTAAGTATACGCCTGTCATCTCCTCGCTTTACTGCCTAATGGGATTTTATCAAGTGTAGAAGCTATTTTTACGAGGATTATAGTTCTTAATAATAGTTCTTAAACGCGTCAGCTGTTAGAACCCGCCCTTCATTAATATGAACTTTGACACAAATTGGATAAATTAGTTCTTGGGTCCGGATGGGTCCTCCAGTGGTCTCTCTTAGTTCGCTTCAAATGCTCTTAGTGGTCTTTTCGTTTTCCAATATTACTAAAATGTAATGAAAGGGGAAAGGGGAAAGGGTTGCAGCAGTATGCTTTTTCCCAAGTTAAGGCATATTGGAACTGAATAAACTGAATCAACCGTAATATACTTTTTTAACTAGAGAGGTTCTCTATAGGCTACTATAGAGGGCTAGGTTTTGGCTAGGCCGTTTTACAAAATCTTTTCGTTTCTACTTTCCTTCTTTTCTACTTTCCGTCATGTGTGTTGTAAATAAGGGCCCTCCTTTCTACTGTTGCAATTTAAAGTACTACATTGGAGAGGGCCATGCAAAAAAAAACATAACAAATACCTTCTTTATTCTTAAACTTTCGGTGAGTTAAAACGCAAATAGACAAAAATTTAATCTCACCACGCTTTAAATCGTAATCTAAATCAAATAGTAATAAGAGAGAGTCCTTTTATTAGGTTTCTAATAAAATAAAATTGAAAATCAATGAAAAATATCTTTCCTGATTGAAAAGGTTTCCTCTTCTAAATTTTAAATTTCAAGAAAATGAAAAACCCTTTCTAATTCCTTTTGCCCTCTGGAATCAAAATATGGACACCGTGTCCTTTTTGTCTAGACAACAATTGTTTTCGCTTCCAGACCATGTGACCAAATGTAAGGAGCTATATCGTCTAACACTGAAACCTTGAAATGGTGTTTTTTTTTTTCAACCAATTCTTTTTTAAAACTTTCCTCCCCCTAGTAATACTACCACACTAACTCCAGAATGGTTAATCGTTCAAATGCTAGCTAGCTCGCTTAACCGTTGGAATGCTTATGTTGAAGAAAAGCTGGGGCCATTAGCGGGAATTACATGTGTATAGCCACGTGCAGCTGGAATATATGAGAACCCAAATATCAAAGAGAAAAGTCTAAGAGAAGTCAATAGGTCTTTCAATTCTATTAGAGTGTCTTTGGAAGCACGTGAATAATAAGTAAGGGCGTGTGGTCTAGTGGTATGATTCTCGCTTTGGGTTCCAAACATGCGAGAGGCCCTGGGTTCAATTCCCAGCTCGCCCCTTATTTTTTTTTTAAAAAAGATTCTTTTCCTTTTTGATACTTTCCCACTTATCTAGCAGCACTCTTTACTGTCGCTAAACCCTCATCTCCCATATGGCGGCTATCAGCCTTTTTTGGTAAGATTAGATAGGGTTGTATGCAGTATTCGTGACACATAAATTTTTGGCAGCCAAAAATCATAAAAACTTAAAAAACTTAAAAAGTAAAAAAAAATTAAGCGATTAGTCAATTAAATGAAGACAGTTCTTTCAATCCAGTCACATGTTGTCCACGGATATGTAGGTGGTAGATCAGCTATATTCCCATTACAAACACTTGGGTGGGATGTGGACTCCATTAATACTGTTAATTTCTCGAACCATACGGGCTATGGATCAGTGAAAGGTACAAAATTAAACCCATCAGAAATTAAAGACCTTCTCCAAGGAATAAGCGACATAGGGGTTAAATATCAAGCAGTGATTAGTGGATATATCCCTAATTCTGATTTAATAGCTGCTGTTGGGAAATATTTAGGTAAATTGAAACAAGATGAAACCAACGATATCATTTATTTATTAGACCCGGTAATGGGGGATCAAGGGTATTTATATGTAGATGAATCTTGTGTTCATGAATATAGGAATTTGTTGGCACTGAATCTTGTTGATATAGTGACACCTAATCAATTTGAATTAGAGTTATTATGTGAAACCAAAATTAATAACCTTAGTGATTTAAAATTTGCCATTAATTACATTCATCAAAGGTATAACGTCAAATACGTTGTTGTTACATCAGTAGTGAATTTGGAGAATTTAGATGATAAGTATATATATTGTGCATTTCTGGCTGGTGATGGGAATGTTGGAATGTATCAAGTACCTATTATTAAATCATATTTCACTGGTGTGGGAGATTTATTTAGTGCACTTTTACTTGATAAACTCTATGGCTTAATTGGAGGTGGGGATGAAGCGGATAAAGCGGGTGCTTTGAAAAGAGCAGTCAATCAAGTTCTTAGTATTATAACTAAAACATTAAAATTGACACATTCTTTAGGTCAAAAGGCATACCATGAAGCATCTACATCTACTTCAACAACATCTGGTGCTGCTGCAGGTGAAGTTGTCTCTGGTAAGATTAACGATGGGGAAACCATGAAGTATTTTGAGCTTAAAATTATTCAAGCTCGTGATTTTTATGGGTACAATGGAGAAGGTGAATACAAAGGTTTTGATATTGACAACATTATTTAAAGGAGAAGATAAACGCATAGGTTTTAATTAAAGATAAACGCAGACGTTTGGATATGGATTTTTTGTGGCGAGGCATAAGGTAGTTAGGTGACTAGAATAGAAAATAATAGACTGAACGAATAGAATATGACGATTAGAATAAGACTAGATAAGACTAGATAAGACTAGATAAGACTAGATAAGACAGATAAAACCCTTCATAAGTCTCTTTCATGTGCATCAGCAGAATTGTATGCTCTATTTCCTGGACATGCAACCTGGAGAAGCATCTCCCCAAGACGCATAAGCGCACCCTCAAATGGGTCGCCCAATTGCAACTTGGATCTTACTTAATTACTTAATTAATTTTTCTTGTCTTTTCCCTTCTGGGAATCACAATTTTTGATCTTTTTTAGCAGCCAAAAAATTCAAACATTTTCGAATTTTTCCCCTTGTTTTAGATTTTTTATTCCTTTCTTCTACTGTTGGCAAGAACAGAGTTTTCAAGAACGTATTCTATCAGAACATTTTCTGTCAGAACGTAGCTTTGCTAATAATTCATCTGACTGCTTGATTAATCCGCCTTCTTCCCCCCCCCCCCCCCCAGGCTTTGTTCAGACTATTTTCTGTACATATCCGTCTTTACCCCAGGTGTTCTCCAACTTAACGCCTTATACATAAATCACATATATTCTCATATAATGACCTTCCTGTCCAAGCCAAAAGTTCTCTGTGTCGGTTCCGGTGGTGTGGGAGCTCTTGCCGGTCTTGCTTTACACACCAAGGGCCTTGCTGAAGTCACCCTTGTGGTTCGTTCTGACTACACACAAGTCATCGAAACAGGCTACGAATTCAAGTCGGTCACATACGGTAACATTGTTGGATGGAGACCTGACCATTTGGCCAAATCTGTAGATGATGCTATGCAAAAATACGGTCCTTTCGACTACCTTCTCTTAAGTACTAAAAATATCCCTGACGGGCCTGCTCCTGTAGAAGATATCATTGCTCCTGGTGTGACCAGTGGGACCACCACTATTGTATTAATGCAAAACGGTATAGGTATTGATGAACCAATGGTGGCCAGATTCCCCGGAAATGTAGTTCTTTCGGTGGTTTCCTTGGTTGGTTCCACCAACATCAACTGTGTTATCAACAACGGTCTTATCGATCGTATCAACGTCGGTGTCTTTGACTCGGTCAAGTGTGTTTCCGCTGAGGAGTCCCACGAAAAGATAAAGCAATTCATTGAACTTTATTCTATTGAAGGCAAGAATATTGTTAATTACGACGATAACGTCAAGAAAACCCGTTGGGAAAAACTTGTCTATAATTCAGTAATGAACACCATGTCTGCTATCACCAACATGGACGTCAACAGAATGCAAATTGCCGTTCCCAACTCTGAAATCATGGAACCAGCAATGCAAGAATTGATTGAAATTGCCAAGTCCGACGGTGTAGAATTGGGCCCGGAAAGTAAAGATAAGTTTCTTCACATTGGAGATGGGCTTTTCTACCTGCCTCTGATGTGTGTTGATATGCGTAAACACCAGCTTATGGAGCTTGAAATCATCTTGGGTAACCCTCTCAAAGTAGCTAAGCGTAACGGGGTGTCCACACCGATCTTAAGAACTCTCTACTATTTGCTCCACATGGTTCAATTCAGGATCAAGGAGGAAGCCGGTCTTTTCACCATCAACAAGGATCAATTCAAGGGAAGCTCCGACGATTATCCAAGAATATTCAAGGAATTGGGTGGTATCTAAACCTATTTATTATCCAAGAATGAAATGCCATCTAAACCTTAGTACTATTTATTGACCAATAATATGAAACGGGTGGTATCTATTCAACCTTTAATAGATTCTTATTTATTATCCAAATTGTTCGGTTCTTTAACCGTAAGTTAGCTATATAGACATATATATAGATATACATATATATGATACTGGATCACTACATCGACACTTCTTATAAATATATATTCTAATCTATGCAATCTCTTCTTCGTTATAGTATATTTCATTACTTCTATCTTCTATCTTCTATCTTCTATACCATCTATTTCAACACCAGGTAAATATCGGCAGCTTCCTGTGAAGAACCAACCGCTCGACATACACCACCTTCGTAGACGTATTCACCAGCGTGTAGTTCACGTTATATTCAAACCCAGAAATATGGGCCAGGTCCTCCATGGCCCCGAGTAAAGGAGTTCGGTCGTTGTACGGTGGTTCCTGTTCACCATTCTCCACCATCGTCACTGGCCGGTCTAGGACAAGAACGTGTTCTCTTCTGGTGAGTTCAAGAGGCCCCAAGTGGCCAAATTTCAAGACCTCTACCACGTTGAAAGCCTGGCCCTTCATCACGGCCACCTGTTTCTTCCACATTCGAAGGCTAAAGTCCCGATCCTTCACAAACACCTTGGTAAGGTTCACAACCGTCTCTTCCCACCAGGCCGTCAGTGTCAACAACTTGAGGTAGTGGCGTCTGGTCTTCTGTGAAAACGGATGGCCTATTACACTTAACGGCAAGAAAAGCCATCCGTAAGGGAAGGATCTCCACTCGTCAGGGTGTTTCCAGGGGAACAGAAGCCCCGAGTCGATGGCGCCGATCTTGATTCTGGCTTCAAATAACCGGTTGCCGCCGGCCTTCTCCGCTACACAGATCCAGTTCACCTTGACCATCCAGTTGTCCAATCCTCTGTCGGTGTTTCTTGCGATGTAGTCCAAGATGACGAGTTTCTCGAGCTCTTCTCTGAAGTGGGTAAGCGTCTTCAAGTTCCACACGAAGTCGTCCTCTGTGGGCAATAAATCTGTATGATCTTTGGTCAATGGAAGCTCTACAATGTGGTTTTCCGGCATGATATTCATTTCGGGCACTGGGAACTTGGCTAGGAACTTCAGGGCCTCTGAAAAATCGTGCAAGAACAACTGTAAGGACCCTGGCTTGGCAGGACAGCTTCCCCTGTCCAAGTATCCGTAGTAGAACGAGTCCAGAGAAAGTTCTACGACTTCTGTTCGTGGGACCAAGTTGGACTGCAACTGATGGTCCAACACGGAGACGGCAGCTTCAGAGACGTATCCCAAGTTTGGAATCAAGCACAGACGGCCAAACAAGCAAGGGAAGAACGTTCGATGGAGCCATTTGGACCATTTGGGAGACAACGGGCCATACGGTTCTTCGTCTTTGGGCTTGAACACCCCTACGATTTTACCCTTGGAGTTGTGGATGGCGTAGCATCCTGAAGAGCCCTGGCTGATCAACTTGGGCTTATTGATAAGGATACATTCCTTGACATCAGCGACCAATTCGTCGTAATGAACCTTGTCAAACAATATGGCCAGGTCTACGAGTCCCGATTCTATTTCGTCATTATCTCCTGGGATATCTGGTCCCAATAGAGCCTCCATGTACCCCACGGGTCCCATTTGGAACACCAGGTACTGGATCTTGTACCCAAAGAGCTTGATTTCCTCTTCTTCCCTTTTTTTCTTGCTGCTTCCGCCCATCATTGGATAGATGTATTTGGAAGTGAAGTCAAGGAAATGGGACAGTCTACGGGAGGTCACCAGGGCTATGGAATGCTGGTGGGTCCGGGTGCTAGAGGACGGAGCAAGATGGTTATTGTTATTATTATTATGATTATTGATACTATTGATACTATCAATAGCTGACCCTGACCCGTATCCAGACTCCAAATCGTGTACTACTATGCTACTACATCCGTCTCCATCGCCCGAAGCTTTCTTATAAGGGCCCGGATGGTATACCGAGGTACCGGTATCCTCCTCCTCCAGGGTCCCGTTGCCACCGTGAGCCACTGTGCCATTGGTGTCCTCCGATAGAGGACTGTATTCGGTTATATCCCTGCTCATCTTTAAGATAATCTATGCAAAAGTCTATCCAGCTGGCTTGTGGAGGGCAAAAAAGAAGTGAGTTTATTAGCTGTAATTATAATATTATATGCGGAGGATCTCTAAAGAAGGGTTCCCTCGGTGGAGACACCCGTACACCAGATCCTATTGTTACTGTGGAGGGCAAGGGCAGTTCCGGGGAGGAAGTTGGGCTGGGCAGGTTCCGCCACCAAGTATAATGTGCAGTATGGTGTACAATATAGTGTACAGTATAATATATTGTATCATATTCAGGGTATGTACAGTATGTGGATAGTATGCGTAGTACCCAGTTGCTGAGTAGATGCGGGCAAGAAAAAGTGCAAGTTTCTACTCGCTACATAGGCTTACACAGACCACAAATCCCCACAATAACAAAGGTACTCGGAATTGGATAGGATGCTTCTACACTGATCAACAGACATCTCACACATGCTTACAATACATTCTCACACGCTCAGGCCCTCACACCCATACACCCATACACCCACACACCCGCACTGTTCCCAGTTACAGCTCAATATAGCAATACAAGACATACTACAATATTAAAAACAAAGCATTACAATGAAGGGGTAGGAGTAGGGGTAAGACAGGGAGTTATGGTTATATACGTATTAGGAAGTCTCCTCCATGCCCATGCCACTTCTAAACACCTGCCTCTACTTCTACATGTTCGACTATTTAATGTATTATTGCAATAACTTAAATACTATGTTCTAGATAGTTTTTGCCCAATTTGGCAAAAACTCAAGAAAAAAAAAATAACGACAAGAATGAAATTAAAAAATGGGTAAATGCATAGGTACTAAAAATTGATAGTATGGGTGCACGGGTTTTCCAAACAGGGTTGCAAAACATTTTTTTTTATTCGTGATACCCCCATCAAGACCTAGATTTCTTTGTAAGCAAAAAAGTATTGCTAATAGTTGAATTCTATTATTTTGTAGATTTTTAATTTTTAGATTTAAAACATCATCAAGGCACCGATTAAAGCGGCAACAATGTAAGATGGAGTGGATTGGATGACACCAGCGGCACCAGCTGAAGAAGAACTGCTAACTGGGGAAGTACCATTGGTGGCACCAGTAGAGTTAGTGGAAGTTTCATCCTTCTTGACCTTAGAGTTGGAAGTAGAGTCACCGAAAAGCAAGTCGTTCAATTGGACGAAAAGACCATCGTTTTCTAAAATCTTAACAATGTTTCTGAAAGCTGGAGCGTAAACACCTAAAGACTTAGTCAAAGAAGAAGTAGAAACTTGACCAGACAAAACACCAGTAATAATGGAAACAAGTTGATCAGAGTTCTTCAATTGAGCAAGAATGATTTCAGTAATATTGATACTGGAAACCAAAGAAGTAAGACCAGCGACATCAATGGCACCAGAAGAAGCAATACCAGAGACAAGTTGACTGGTCATGTTAATGTAAGCTGGAGTACTAAGGAATCTCTTGACAATGTAAACAAAGATACCGGTATCGTTAAGAGCATTCAAAGTGTCAGCAATACCATTTTCAACGGTAGAAGAACTCAAGATACTAGAGGCAAAGTTACCAATTAAAGTTTGAAGAGAACCAGAAGTAGATTCAGTGTCAGCTCTCTTACTCTTCTTGGCAGTTAAAGCGGTGAAAGCGTAAAGGATAAGGTCTTCGTTAGAAGTAACAATACCTTCAATAAGCTTAGCAATAACTGGTTGGAAAGAAGTATCCAATAAGGTACCTTGTAAAGTGGATTCAATTAAACCAGATTGCTTAACAGCAGCCAAAATAGAAGAAGTGTTAAGAGAAGAAGAAGAAGTTTGACCAGATAAGGCCTTGGCAACCAAATTGGTGATATTGACTTGACCAATAAGAGCACCAGTGTAGTTGGCCAAGTTCTTAACAGCAGCTGGGGATTCAGAAATAGAATCTAAAAGTTCCCAAATAATACCAGATTCATTGACGGTAAGTAAAAGAGATTCAATGCTAGCTTCATCTCTTTTAGAAAGCATGGAAGATAAATCATCAACGTAAGCGGAAATATCTTCGAATTCTCTAGTAGCCATGGCAAAGTCAAAAGCAGTTTCTGGAACTGGGACAGCTTGTGGAGCAGCAGCAACACATGAAGCCATACAAGCAGCAATAGCGGCGAAAGAAAACTTCATCTTTTTATAAATTTATTTATGTTATGAATGTATGTGGTGGTGGGGGTTTATATATGACAGGATATTTATAGATGCAATTGCTTAAAGATTCAACTAAAACAAAAACAAAATCAACAAATATTTATAAAATATAAAATTTATATTTTGAACGATAAATAAATAATAAGATTGAATTTCAAAACTTTCCTCCAAAAATTTGCAAAGGGTGGAAGTGGAAGGAGTTTTGTAGTATAAATTAGCGGATGGTTATAAATTGGTTGCAGATTAATTTAATTGATCACTTTTTTAACTTTTTACTATATTTAACGATTATTTTTTTTTGTTATAAGAAAATGAATGATTTCAGTTTGGAATAAATAGGGTTGCATTTTATTTTTAATTTGTTATAATTTAATTTATTTATTTTTAATCTGCAGTGGGGCTTTCTAACAATTAGGGGAGGGCAAATGAAAGTGAAAGTAAAGGGCATATAATTATGAAATAATGGATAACCCCACTTACAAAACCTTTGAAGGAGTTAAAGGTGGCCCAAAATGAACCAATTGTTTCATGAAATATTTTTATTTTCAAATATTATATGCAGCCAAAAAAAGACTGATGCATGAAAAGTTGTTCTAATAAGATTATTTTCTCCGCGAGTGATACCTTAATTGGAAATGATTGCTCAGTAGACAAAATTTTGAAAAAGCCTAATTAGGATGGTAACGACATTTCGAATTACCCTATTAAGTAAAGCGACAAAAATCTTCCTTTTTTTACTCAACCGTTTATACATTTTGAAAATTTATAACCTTACAAGGAAAAAGAGTCGAATTTTACCTTTTTACTACATAAAAAGAGCCCAAAGTTCAAGTGCATTCCAATTTTTCTGTGAAACCATAAAAAGAAGAACAATTGTGTGTTGTGTATTTTTTTTTGGTTTTTTGGTTTTTAGAATTTTGGAATTTTCTTGTTTTTCCTGTTTACCTGTCGTCGACAACTCGGAACACGGGGATGACGGTCCAAAGGGTGGAGATGGAGGGGGAGGGGTAATATTTTTTTCAACTATTCCCTCGAGCCCCTCCTGATGGGGTAGCTGAGAGCCGTAGTGGATTTTTTCTAGATGGGCAAATTTACTAAGAAAAAAGGCACCCACTCCATTGGGAGGGTGAGAGAAAAATAAAATAATGCCTGTATAAGCCGTCTACCTTCCATCAAATAAAAATAAGAATTCCTCGTAGAAAAAATAACAATTGAAGAATAAAAAAATCCTCCAAAAAGCTTCAAAAATTCTAAAAAATAACTCTTAAAAACTTTAATTTTTCCATATGTAGCCTTTTCCCCGCTCCAGAAGAGGAAGTACTAATCATACTAGGAAATTTATCTTGGGCTTAGAAAAATTAATATGATTGTTTAAAACGTTAATTTAGTTAGTCTCATTAATTCTATTTCATCATCTAGAAAAAACAATCGTAAACTTAATTACCAAAGATTGATTTTCATTGATCTTAAAATTAGAACTCAAATGCATAGAGATATATGTCAAAAACGATTTTATATCGACTTCTTGATTTTTTCTTCTCTTCCATGATGACATAAAGCTCAACAAATTTACACCTATGCATGTACTATGCTTCAACGTAGCTTCTGACACCCCAACAACTGAAAAATATTTTCCTGCGTCTATTGACTGATCATCGTTTACGCTTACGAGAGTGGAATCGCGAGAAATAATACCGTGAGGAAAAAAATGGAATAAAGTTACGAGCAAGATTTAACTAACTACCGGTAAGATAGACTCGATAAGATAAACAAAGGAGCGTAGTTGTATCTATCAAACTGAATACTATTATTATATGAAAATTTTTTTTTATATAACCAAGTCGATGTTTGCATTTACAAAATTTTGCAGTCGTTTCAATCAGTTTTCGGTCTATTTTTATTAATAATTGGTAATAATAATTTTTTTTTCTATTGTTGTTTTTGTTGTTTGTTTTTTTTCTAACAGAAAGTAAAGAGAAAATTCAGACAAAAAAAAATAAGCTAACACAGCGGAGACGAAGAATTGATTTCCAATGTTTTGTTATTGAAAGAAGATGGAGATGATAAAAATAGTAGTAATAGTAATTGTCAAATGGCGTCGTCAATTGGGGTTTTGGATCAGAAATCAGAAAAATAAAACAAAAGTAGCAGCCCCTATTGTTCAATGAATGCTATAAACCAAACTGTCGCTTTTGATCTAAAACATTCTTAGTTAGATCTCTCATATTCACACTTTTTCCTTATATTGTACGGTGTTTTGAGCGAATGCCTCCTCACCTTGTGTACCACTAATGCATGTAATTTACTTTCTATTCTTTTCAGCAGGATACTAGGAGCCTTTAGCACATATAACAAGCCTATGCTTTTTAGTCATTAGCCACATGACTCCTCCATACTCCATACTCTAAGCACTAGTCCTTAAGCTAACGCACATAAGCCTTTTTTTAAGACATAATCATAAATAGCTGCCCGGCGATAATTCTGCAATTGGCAAGATTAGGCATATTTCTAGCTAACTTTCTTGTCTGCTTCTTTCTCTTACTTTCCTTGAAAAATACTAAAATTCATTCAATTATTCATTTATTCATTTTTTTTTTTGTTTTTGCTTTCTGTCGTTTTTTCTGTTAGCTACTGATGGCTGCTTTTTTTTTTTATAAGGGCATATCTGTCACAATAATGTCATTCAAAAATTGACGCCCTCATCTAATTGAGGCCAAGAGAATTTTTGTTAGTGCCCATTCGGATTTGGGCCATATCTTGGAATAATATTTCAAGATATTTCATATTTTTTTCTTATTCTTACTTTTTCTTGTCTTTACCCCACCATCTCTGTCCATTGAAATAATAATTTAATAGGTTAATTCCTTCAATATCCGGTATAGATATAGCCTAATCTTAAACCATGCCAAACAGCCATCCTCCTCTTCCTCTTCAAAAAAAAAAAAAACAACCAATAATAAAAAAAAAAGCACTAAAAATAAAATGCAAGAGCCTAGGAAAATCCAGAAAATCCAAAAATAAAATGTAAAAAAAAGGAAATTACCTTATGTTTGCGGGGTTGCCTCTTGCATGATACTTTTTTTTTTATTTCCCACAAATCTTTCTTGCCTAAAAGAGTAACTCTAGCTCTTGATGAGCCCTATTCGAAATCCACATGGTAAATTAAATATTTCCAATAGTGGATGTTGAATTAAAAACAAACGAATTCTCCTTCCAAGACTTTAATTTTATATCATTTCCAAAAAGAGGATATTGAAAGGAGAATTTGGTCCTGATACCTTGCATATCTTCTTTTCGTTATAAACTGATCATTATCCAATATTAACTTGACAGTTTGTTAGATCGAAATTTTGCTGCTTTATTTAATTATCTAAGCCAACCGACTAAAAGATATATTTATCTGATATAAGATATATTATATTACGGCCGTCAATAGAAGTCATATTAGAATCCTTGATTTCATTGAACCCTACCTATACCACTAATTCATTCAATAACTTGTTTGAACCATACCCCTAGGTCCTAATTCCAGGCTTTTTTTTGCAACACCCCCCTGAATTTTATTACATCCATAAGAAAACATGAAACTTTCATCTATAGTCTTGTCAGCCTGCTCCTTGGGCTCTGTAATGGCTATCGACTGGTCTTTCAACGCCAACGACTTGTTGGAAAACTATCAAAGAGACTATGATTTCAATTTGGAAACTAGATCAGTCCAATCAGCTGAAGAAATCATTTATGCTCTTAACTCTTCTAATATAATTTGGGATACTTTGGATTCTATTGCTGCTTCCAATGCCAGTATGGATAGAATTGCTTCCACAGCCAGTTCTCTTCTTTCTGGTAACTCCTCCCTGGCGTCTTCGTTGTCTTCAACTCTTTCCGGTCTTGGTCTTAACATAACTTTGAACATCTCTGAGATCCTTGGTGAAGTTCAAGCATCTGGAATTATTGGCACCACTCTTAAAACTCTTTTCGTTGATGAAACTAATAATCAGAGACTTGCTAATTTTACCATCAGATTTTTGACTGAATATTATTTCATCGGTAGACTTTTGATTGATATGAGTCATTCTGTTAAATTAACTCCAGAACATATTGCCAATGTTATCAAGCAATACCCACCAAAGCAAATACCATCATCTTCTACTGGACTGAAAGATGTATTATTTAGTTTTGAAAAACGTGCTAATAATACCGCTGGTTCTGCTTCTGCTTTCCTTAATAACCTTATTGGATCAGTTGCTTCACTGTCATTAGTTACTGGATCAGTTACTGATATTTTAACTGCTTTGAACAGTACCAATTTAATTTCTGGAATTGTATTACAAGCTTTAAATGAACCCCTGCTTGGTACCATTATCCAATACGTAGTTCCAAAGATTTACAGTGATGGAGGCTTTGACAACCTTGATATTCAAGGTACTCTTGATAAAACCAGAGATTCTGGAGCCATGGCCCATTTAATTCAAGAATATTTTACTCAACCAGTAACCAATGAAGTTATTGGAAGATTCTTTACCAACATGCAAGACACTGGATTATATCCAACTTTCGTAAGAAACATGTTCCCAAAATAGAAGAATTAACTTTCTTATAAGTTAGGGTCTTTATGACCTTGATCCACTTCCTTTAAAAAGTTGGTAGCGCTTTTTGAGCCGCTTTGTATAGTACAAGAAGATCCAATAAATAATGCATAGTAAACGAAACCATGTAGAAGCCAGCTGTAGTCAGTGTAGCACTGGTGTATTAGTCAGTATTAGTATTTATAGATGCACCTAATGAGGTATAAAGATAGATGGGGATCGAAGAATAACTAGATACAAACTAGATATACAGTGTATATGCTAGGTAATAACGATTGATGGAGTATTTAGATAGATAGATATAAAGATAGATATAAAGATAGAGATAAGATAGATATAAATATATAGAGATAAAGATAGAGATAAAGATAGAGATAAAGATAGAGATAAAGATAGATATAAAGATGGGTTCTATAGATAGATGGAGTTATAATATATATATATATAAAGAGAGAGAGATAAATATATAGAGATAGTATCAGAGAGCAGCGGTTGAAATTTGAGGATAGACAAAAGGGGAAGTGGATAGTCTGACACAGCTGGTCGAGAAGGGAGCGGGCTTTCAATTCACTCAGCAGTCAGCCCGCCAAGAGTCCAAGAATCATCCTACCTGGCCATACTCCCACAGTAAACTACATCTGCTAGTACCCGATCATGCATAGCCCACGAGGGCTAAGTGCGACCAATTTCCACTGCGGTTCTGCAGCTCGTTACTATCAATTAATTACTTTGCTCGTGTGCTTAATTAATTAGCTAAATAATAAATTTGGCAGCCAAAAAATTAGAAAATTCTTATAAATTCAAAGTTTCTTCAAAGTTTCTTATTAATTCAAAACAATTTATAATGTATAAAACTTTATAATTATAAAGTTAAAGTCTTTATAATTTATAACAAATTCTAAAGTTTTACAGATAATCTATTTCTAATGATTTATTTTTATCTAATCTAAAAAATTCTTTAATGCTAAACAGTATATTATAAATATTGGATTTCCAATGATAATATATATATCTTAGAATCCAATGGCGTTCATGATACCATAACCAAGAGTCATGGAAACAATGTAAGCAAGGATAGAGGCTGGAATACCTATCTTGATGAAAGTGTTGACAGTCAAATATGGATTACCCAATTCATCAGTCATCAGAATGGCTGTGACGTTAGGGAAACCTGATGTTGGTAAAGCCATGGCGGCAGATGCAACCAATGCAGTACCCATGATCAAAAGTTGTGGATGTGGAGTTGGTAATGATTCACCAACTTCTTGAACCAATGGGATAATGATCATAGCAGCAACGGTATGGGAAATGAAAGTGGCAATAATCAAGACAAGGGCTCCAAAGATAAGCAAGATGACGAAAACGTTGTAATCCATAATTCTGTGTTGCAATGAAGTGGCAACAGTGGATAACAAACCGGATTGGGAAATACCTTTACCTAATGCAATACCACCCATAGCCAAAACAATAATATTCCATGGGAAATTATTAAGATCTTGGGTGTTTAAAATACCTGGACCGAAAAGTAAAACAATTGGAAGACAAGCAATGATACCCAGACTTCCAAAGAAGTTTTCAGTTTCACTGATAACACACCATAAGATAATGGTAGCAAGACAAACAACAGAAACATAAATTTGTTTCCAAGTAAATCTATCAGTAATTGGTTTATAAGCCTTAACATGGGCAGTGTTAATTTTGAAAGTCAAAAGTAACAAGACCCAAATTAAAAGCAACAGCAAAATGGAAACTGGAAGAGCAACTGCAAACCATTTACCCCAACCTGGATTTGGATTCATAGCTTCAATGGCAACGATATTTTGTGGAGAAGAAATTGGAGAAGCCATACCACCAATATCAGAAGCTAAAGCAATACCCAAGACTAAAGCTTGAGAGAATGGTGAATCAGTTGGTAAACTTCTTAAAACCGGTTGAGAAAGAGAATAACATAAAACCGGAGTGGCAACATTGGAAATCCACATGGAAAGGAACAATGAAACACACATCATGGCTAAAAGGACATTTCTTGGTTTTGTACCAGCAACAGAAAGAATGTACAGCGAAACAACTTTAGCAATGTTATATTTAGATAAAGCAGCAGCTAAGGTGAACCCACCCATCAATAACATAATAACGGACCCCCACATTTGTTGGAAGATATAAGTGGCAGAATCTTCCCCAGAAAGATGTCCAGTACCATCTTCATTCTTTAAGATCTTACAAGTAACGATAAGGAAAGGAACAAGAATGGCAGTAATATAAAGAGGAATGGCTTCCAGGGCCCAAAGCATGGCACAAGTCACCAAAACAGCTAAACCACGTCCTTCAATTGGGTTATTCATGGTTTTAATGGAAATTAAAATGGCGAAAACAATGACAATAATAAGAATTTTAAGGGCTTGAGTTGATAAAAGCCTTTGAGGGACTTTAACGTAATTGTAACCGAAAACAGTGAAAGGTAAGTTGATGGTCTTTAAATTCATGTATAAGACCAAATCATTTGGAACACTACCTTCATCACCCATCTTATTGGATGCAGCAAGCTTATGTAATTCCAAATTGTAAGATTTCTTTTCCATAGAAAGTAAATCTTTCCAAACAGTGTTACGTTCCCAAACAATGTGATCTCTCAAGTGTGATTTCAATTCTTGTTTGATTTCGTTCAAGTCATTTGGAGTAGTATCTTCATCGAGTCTATCAATTAAGAGAGCATAAACCTTAATTAATTGATTCAATTTAAGATCAATTCTGTCGATATTGGCAGGAACGAAAGCACGAGAATAAGTAGGAAGAACATTGTGCACGAAATCTTGTTTGGTTGAGTAACCACAAGTTTTATCGAACTTCTTACAAATCTTGGTGAAACCGATTTTGTTAAGTTCAAGGAAGGACTTCAATTCAGAAAGTTCAATGAATAAAGTAGTGGATCTTCTCTTAAGAGCAACTCTTTTTTGTTCTTCAACGTGGAAATGAGTATGATCTAACAAAGCAGTATTATGAGAATGTTGATATTCATCATCATCGTCATCATCTTCATCTTCATCATCATCTTCATCTTCAAACCCGTTCTTTTCATCGTCACTAGAGTTGAAAATACTCTTTTCTTGAGATCTGGTAGAGTGACGAGTGTTTTTACGTGATAAAATAGTAGCAACTTCATGGACAATGGCGTCTTCCAGGTATGCTTGAGTTCTCTTGAAGATTTCATCGATAAATATTTCATTTCTTTCTAAATCCTTCATAAGGTTATTGTAATCTTGAAAGATAGTTGCTTGCTTTCTTTGATAAAATTTATCAATTTTAGATAATTGTTCTAATAATTGTCTAGTGAATTGAACCAATGGGTCCTTTTGTTGATCAGAAGAAGAAGTACCTTCCATGAACAGTTGAATAGTAGAATTTTCAATTTCAACGGTATTGAATTGAACAGTTTCATTTCCAAAGACATCATTACCTGAAGCACCGATACCAGCTTCTAAATCTTCATCAGAAGAATTTTTTTCGTAATCCTTTTCGGAACTCTTCTTCAGTTTTTTAAATTTAGAAAGAAATCTAACTGTTCTCTTATTAGAACTTTCACCTTCATTATCAAACAGTTCACTATTGTTTTCTAATGTATAAGTAACAGCATCATCATTTTTCTTTTTGTTAATAGAATTATTTGACCAAGAACTTTCATCAATTAATTCAGTAACGTTAGAAGGACCAGAAGTCCTTTCATTGGCTTGTTCAGATTCATTTAAAATCTCTTGCTGAAGTCTATAGATAGTCTTCTTAAGAGTAGAATAATTAACGTAATTATCTTGCCATTCTGGCACAACGTTAAACTTAAGCGAGTGTTCAAACTTCATGCTGTTGCTGCAAAGAGGTCTAAAAACTTATATTAAAGTTTAAACTTGAAAGCCCAAGAAAATTCTTTACTAAAGGAAATTAATCGTGTGACCGCTTCCCTTTCTTAGTTTAAATACAGGTTAGGTTTTTGATCGGACATAAAAATATAATCGTTTCTTTTTTGCAAAAATGATAACGAATTTTTTTTTAATGGGAAGAATAGTATGGAGACAATAGTGCAAGCCAGTCTTCGAGGAAATTTTTGAGAGTGATAAATCCCTAAACGGAAGGTAGGAAGGAGGAAGTATACCACTTTTATTTTTACGAATTTCCTCTTTCCAACCTGTCTGTTAAAGGGAAGCTATAGAGGATATCAATCATTTAAATGCGTTAAGGGGGCATGACTAGTTTATCGGATATACGTGATGTAATCATGACATTTCAGACAAATAAAAAAAATCTAACGGGTTTAAACCTAATACAATGGTTTTCATTTTTAATTAGAATTGTGATTCACCAATTCCTTTTTTCAAATTGTCTGACAATCAATTCCTTTCTCATTGAATTGATCAATTGGCGACTTCTGCACATTTTTTTTTTTGGATTCGTATATACTAATTAAAACTCACCTTTCATTCGTTCACTTTGCTTGTCATTTTTTCCAACCCCCCATTGATTGCCTTAACGTTCCCTCCATAGTATGTATCTACCTTCTTGGCAAACTAATTCCCGCCTTGTGCAAATTTTTTTGACTTGCTTCTCTTACTGGAACCTCTGCAACCATACCTGTACTAAGTGCATGAGAGAAAAATTTTTGTATATATATGCCGAATTACACCGAGAAACCTACAGCGATGTATTAATTAATTAATGCTGCAGAGAATAACACACAAAAGAGGCCCACGTGGGCCCTCAATTATTAAGATGATAATAACAGTTAGTTGCAAAAAGAAACAAATTAGATCCAATTATTATACTTTTAAAAACGGCGTTATGACTATAGATTCCGGCTTAGCGCTTTCATCTAATTTAAAGTTGCATCTACAGCTTAGATGTACCGTTGCGAAGGGCAATTACTGCTTAGCGGCACTTTTATTGTACGATACATGGCGCAATTGGAGTTTTGCAAAGATTTCCTATTAGTATTATATTCCGTGCTATGAGTGGATTTTCTTTTTTTCCAGCCCAGCTGGGACCTCGAAAAATTCTTCAATGATACTAATGTTACTAATGATGACCGATTAATGATTACTGGTTACCGATTGCCGATTGCCGATTACCGATCTAACATAAATGACTCTACCACTTTAAATACTCTGTGTTAGTTTTTACTCTATTGTTCATGGCTACTCTTATTCAGTTCACATACTAAAATCTCATTCCATCTCACATTGTTTTTTATTGCTTTTGTCCTACCTTCTCTTGCTGGTGTGTGATCTCACGATAATTTTATTACCCCTAATCCTAATCCTAATCCTCTCACAAGAGCTGCAAATTTTATGCTATTACCAAAACTCTCATCTTCTTTACTTTACTCCGCCTTCTACGTTTTTTTTCTTTCTCCACGAAAAGTGGAACTACGTCTCCGCTTAGAGGTTCCATTTGCGCTTTGTAATTGCGCATTGTCTAATAAGGAAAATACACCTAATAATGCTGGCAAAGGAGATAGGGGCATAATTGTCAGACTATTTAGCCATTCTACGGTGCATATTGCTCAGTATTATCAGATCCAAGCAAGCTCAAGTAATTGAATAAATAAAGTATTAGAGACAAGATCTACAATAATCAGTAAGCAACCGACACCAATGCTATGAGTCAATGCTTTGATATATGACGTTTCCATCGCATTGTAAAACAGTAGTATAGACTCCCAAATGGTCAGATCTACAGTAGCTGCTATATATAAAAAAAGAAAGAAATTGCTCTTTTTCTCTTTTTCCCCATATCCCAATGTGTGGGGGTGTTAACGTAGAGCATTATCCATCTCATCTCGAGTATTTTAAAAGATCACGTGACAAAAGAACATCACGTGCGCAAATTGACAGTAAAGAGCAATACCATATGTTTTCAATGATAATAATAATAATAATGTGGGGGTAGTGGAAACAGTGCAGGTCTATATTGAAAGCATGCTTCAAATAACACGTAAGCGGAGAAGTTTTCATGCAACACAATGACGGCCGTTTTCCATTTCTACTGTCACAGCACAGAACTGTGGCTGTTTCTGCTGCACATGGAGACTCTCTTTCGTTTACCTTTGCTCGTTTGGGGTTCGTGTGTCGCACGATGGTTCTTGAAATAAGTCCCCACTATATACTATACAACTATTCATACTATACAACTACACTAAATACACTATGCACACTATTCACACTATACACACTTACTATACTATTCACACTGTACACATTATACACTCTATACACACTATACAACTATACATACTATACATACTATACTCTACACACCATTTACCTACGCACCATACTGCACATGCTAAGTCATACACCAATAACACCAATAGATATAATAGACATAATAGATCAGGGCTTCTTGCAAAGCTTATAGATACTACTTCTCACCATCTCTACGAAAGGAAAGGCCAAGCCAAGACCCAGTACATACTACCGTCGCCAGCCTCAGTCTCTGCCCTGGATCTGGTCTTCCCTCTTCAGATCTTCCCTCACCAGATCTAACTTGTTTCACATCCTCCGCATCCTCACCAAATCCCACCGTACCGAAACCTCACGGTCTCCGTTCCGTTTTCGGGCTATTTGTCCCTCAATTTCGTCACGCTGTTTTATTTGTGCTCCGAAAAAAGCTGCAAAAAAAGCCAAAAACTTCTTTTTTATTTGCAAATACTTTTTTGGCAACCATATTTTACGGGAGCCTCTGGACACCACAAACGGCCACAGTCTTGCAAAACACAAAGACCTATTATATCATCTTGGAAAACATTATATCCGTGCTGAACAATCCATTTATATATTCAGGGCTTTTTGATTGTCGTTTGATTGTCTTTTAGTTGGCCTTGCCTCAAACTTTTTTTTTATCATAATATTTTAAATATATTTGAATATTTACCTTTTACCCATTTTTTTTTGACGGCCAGCCACAGTTGCGATAAAAAGGTGTATCAAGCCAATATTCACCAGGATTGTCTATGGAAATACGAGCAGTAAAGGAACTTACCTACTTATAATACTTTACTTTAGTTTTCCTATCCCCCCTTATCCCTACCCTTACCCCTTATCCCTATAACTCTGTCCTTTCATCATGGGAATTCTGCCTGAGAACGACCTGTACTTGTTAAACAGAAACATCCATGAAGGTGAATACGTCCCCTTGCCCATGCGTTCCATACCAGTTGGGAGTTGCAGTCTGTCTACTCCTCTGGAGGCTAGAGCTCGTCTGACTTCTCCAATCAATAAGAGAATAGATTCCCCCTTTGACTCAAGCAGATACCTTGACGAACAAATAGATGCTGCCACTGATGATTTGGTTTCAAATCAAAATAATAATAATAAATTGGGCGGAGACTCATTCGATTATCATTCTATCAGTGATGCATTATCCCTTGATAAACAAAACAGTTTGTCTTCTTCATCCCCCAAGAACCTGCATTTCCAACCTCAATTACTTCATAAATGGACTCATTCACATCTGATTTTGTCAGTGTTACCCATTCCCTCGAAAAACCTTATCGTTTGTGGTACCCAAGATCTGAAACTTCTTTTCTTTAACATCCAAAACTTTACTTTGAAGAAAGTGGTCTTTACAGGTACAAAAGCTCATCTGGCACTGATCCTTTGCTTGGCTTTAGATAAAACTGAAAATTTATTGTTCTCTGCCGGTTCTGACCTGCTTATCAAAGTATGGGATATCTCTGAAATCAATAAACCAGAAGGTACCTTGAGAAATACCCATACTATTTATTCTCTTATAGATGTAGGTGATATTTTCTCTATCACTTGGGCTGACGAATTGAAAACTTTATTCATTGGTACTCAATCTGCAGCTGTCTTATGGTGTACTCTTTCCGTGGAAACTGACCATGATGGTACTGTTGGGAAAATGCCACAATTTAGATACGATAAGTTTTTCGATCTGAAGGGTCCTGGTGGTTCCATTAATACTTCCAAAGCACAACAAAGAGAGCATTTAAATGAAGTAAACGTGCTTGAAGAAAAGCCCAAACTTATCGAAATTTGTAAAGCTCATATAATTAGATTTGCTCACCATGGTTATGTCTATTGCTTAGAACATTTCGATTGTAAAAATGATACCAATGACTTCTTAATTAGATATAAAGATGATTACGATCATTTATTGATATCTGGTGGTGGAGATGGGATATTGAAAGTCTGGGCTGTCACTGTTGACGAGAAAACAGGTTTAAAATTAAAAAAAGTAGATCACATGGACTCTCAGGATTCTATTATCTCTATGAGTATTCATGATTGTTATGCATATACTGGACTTTCCAACCTGTCTATTAATGTTTGGGACCTTAATACTCTCCAGCTCATTAGAGCTTTCTCCAACCAGGATGAAGCAGATAAAGGCGATGTATTGAGTCTTGCATTATACGGGAACTGTATTTTCAAGGCACTGAATAACGGTGGTGTACTGAAAATCACATTAAGAAACGCTTGGGATAACCAAGCTCTTACGGAAGAAGTCAAAGTCCAGGAAAATCCATACCGCCCAGATGATTCTACTGATGAAGTTGAACCAGTTTTGGCTCTTAAAATATTCGAACAAAATAACTCAGCCTATTTGGTATGTGGTGGTTCTAATTTTGTTTCACTTTGGGATATAACAAACGTAGGCGACAAGAAAACCAACCCTGAAAAATTGGATAATAAGGAAAAATTTGAACTCAAATACGATAATGATCACTTATTGAAAGTATTACATAAATATGTCAGTTATAAGACTATATCTAGATATCCTTCTTTATATATCGAAGATTCAAGATCTTGTGCTAGATTTTTGACAAAATTATTAATCGGCTTGGGTGCTTGTAATACTAAATTACTCCCCGTAGAATCCGGTAACCCAGTAGTTTACCTGATGTTCCAAAGATCTTCCCCTAAAACTGGTTCCTTTAAAAATACTCCAAGAGTAATTTGGTATGCCCACTATGATGTCGTGGATGCCATTGTAGATAACAACTGGAACACTGATCCATTTTGTTTAACTCCAAAGGAAGAAAACTTGTATGGAAGAGGTGTTTCTGATAATAAGGGTCCAACATTGGCTGCCATATTTGCTGTAGCAGAACTTTTCCACAAAAAGGAACTTTCTTGTGATATTGTTTTCATTATTGAAGGTGAAGAAGAATGTGGTTCAATTGGATTCCAAGATATAATTAAACAAAATAAGAGTATGATTGGTAATATTGATTGGGTTATGCTTTCAAACCTGTATTGGTTAGATGATAGTGTCCCATGTTTAAATTATGGTCTTCGTGGAGTTATCAATGCTACAATTACTGTTCAATCCGAAAAGCCAGATCGTCATTCAGGGGTTGATGGTGGTGTTCTGAGAGAACCATCTATGGATTTAATCCATATTATTAGTAAGTTGGTTAATCCTAAGGACGGAAATGTCGAAATTCCAGGATTTTATGATGATGTGCTTCCAGTCAGCGAACAAGAAATGAAATACTATGAAAAAATCACTGAACAAGACGTTAAGCAATTAGTTGCTAAATGGAGAAATCCTTCCTTAACTGTACATAAAATGGAATTTTCTGGGCCAAACAACAATACAGTCATTCCTCAAACAGTAAGTGCTCTGATTCTGATCAGAGTTGTGCCTAATCAAGATCTTTCCAAAATTAAAGATCTGCTTTGTAAATATGTTGAAGATTTGACACAAGATTTAGGAACTGATAACTCCGTTGTGGTAAATATTTTCCATGAAGCGGAACCTTGGATCGGTAACCCAGAAAACCAAGTATACCAAGTTTTGTTTAAGAATTTGAAAAAGAATTGGGGTCCACTGGTTCCAGAACCGCTATTTATCCGTGAAGGTGGTTCTATTCCTCTGGTTCGTTTCTTAGAAAAGGCATTTGACGCTCCAGCTGCACAGATTCCCTGTGGTCAAGCCAGTGATAATGCACATTTAAATAACGAAAAGCTTCGAGTATTGAACTTATTCAAGTTAAGAGATGTCCTCTTTGACACATTTAAAGAATTGGGAGAACAAGAATCATGAAACTAGACTCTACTAACGTAAACTATATCGTTGTGAAATCAAGTATATATCGCAACATTGCATTCTAAATATACGCATTATACATCTCTCTACATTGCAATTTATTGTTATAATAATTCGTAAAATACATAAATACACTGATTCAACTTGAAGTGGGGTCTTAAAATAGCACAGTAGACCAATTTCTAATTGGGGTTCTATTAATACAAAGGCTTTGAAAGTAATCAACGGTCCATAATCGTTTGGCAATTACAGGAAAATATAATAAGTATGATAATGATATGGAAATGATATGGTGATGTTGGTGATGAAGTTGATGATGGTGATGGCGATAAATAATATAACAATATTAATATTAATAATAATGGCAATGACAAGAAATGAATGTAGTACCAAGAGCTATGCTTCACTGAAATAAGAAGGCATGCTTTGGCTTCGCCTTAGGATGTTTCGAATAACAAACACGAGTATGTTTCCCCAGTTTCAACATTTTACTGATCTGAATAACACTATGGAACTTGCCATCGTCTTCCATATGGTCAAACACATTACATAACCAATGGTCCCGATCAAACCAAACCCAGGAAGGTAATTTAGGTTTAGTGGAATAGTATTTGATTTGGCTATCCAGATCTACTTGGAAACGGACAGTCTTGATCTTTTTGTCGTTAAGCAGAATGGAAGAATTCAGAGTGGATTCCAGATGATCAGAAAATGCAGATGAAGAGATATGAGTATCCAAGGATGATATGGAAGGTCTACTTCTAGATTTCTTAGATACTTGCAAGTCTGCAGCTTCTTGTGATTTAATGGTGTTGAAATTTAATTCCGATATGATATTTATTAATTGCTCCATGTTTAGCTTATCTTTGTACAGTAATCGGAAATGGGTAATTGATACATCTGAAAATTCTTTATCCAATTTCCTAGTGTTGGCTATTGATTTAGGGCTATATTGATCAAATAAGATAAGTTGATATCGGGATTTAGTTGATTCCAAGCCAGTACTTAATTGTCTTGCTACAGTTTCAGAATATTCACAATTAAATACGAAGGCATAGGCATAAGTACGTCTAGAGACAATATCAATTTCCCGGTCTACAATTTTAACATTGGCTTGGTCTATACCAAAATGTTGTAATATGATAAGGATTTCATTTGCTTCCTTTTGAACATCATTAAGCACAACAAGAATCCTCAGGTTGGTGATTGGAGCTACCATCTGTAACAGTTGATTTTGTTGTTGACTACTATGACTACTAAGCATATCACGAATGTACAGATAGAATGGAAGCGCTATATCGGATAAGAAACAGCAATCATGGGTCAGAATTGAGTCAGGAACTCTTACTAAGCTCTCTGCAGATTTTACTTTCACATAATCTTGAAGACCACCATCAATGGTCAATCCATATTCCCAGCCAGATTGGCAAGGATATTTAGCAAATAAGTCATAGTTTTTGTAGTCTACAGATTGGCCTATTCCAAGAGATTTGAGTTCCAGGCAATTGAAACAAATATTAGAGGGATCTTCTATTTGACAAGTTGAAAATGGAAATATAAAGTATTTACCAGGTACAACATCAGATTGGAAAGATTGGTGTAATTTAGCTACAATTTTATTTCCGGGGACAATTGCCTTTTTGATGGTAGTTTTAAACAACAGGAAATCTCTTTGGAACAGAATTCCAGTTAATTTAACTTTTAAGACAAGTTCTCCATTACTAGAAGTTGTACATTCTTTTTGGGGAACAGGGGCTTCTCTTAATCGTAATTGTTGATCTACCAAGACTTTTTTAGGAAGCAGGAGCACTGGATCAGACATTAGATTTTTGCAGCCTAGGCAGGTAGGATACTCTTAGAGGTTGAAGGAGGGTATAGTGGTAAAGCGATCAATTGGGATAGAATCGTATAAGTATCGGTATTAGAGGGATATGGCAAGGCAATTGGATGAGGCAATTGATATTGGTTGGTGGGTGGGTCGGTAGTAATGAGGATCTGGGGAATGAGTATGAGGGGTTGATAAATTATAACGGATGGTTCTAAATTTGTATTGTAATGATAGGCAATGGTAGGGTTATTCTTGTTAGGCAATGCAATGGGGGTTATACAAAGCCAAGGTATATATATATATAAACCGGGTATATATAAATAAACCTCACAAGAAGCAAGATAGGGTTGCTAGCCGGATTCAAAATTAATGACGACAAGAAGACTTGAATAGAAAAGAAAAGAGAAAGAGATGATGAAATGCGGCCGCCAGAACCGTTTTATTTGATCAAGGAAAACCTTAAAAATAGCATAGGCAAATGTACTGGTTTTCTAACCCCCCTTTGTTTCAACCCAAAACTGCTGCATTCTCCCAAACTATAGTGGTTTATTTTTTGAACCAATTTGTTAATGTTGGTTGCTTAAAACCCGCCGCACACAAAGATGTATTGTTGGAAATAGGCTAGGCGTAATGGATGCATGTCGCATGCCAAATTGGATTTTGTTATTGGTGCGGTTGCGAGGACGATGGCTTGGAAACCTGTGAGGAAGTAAGAAATAGACATATTAAAAGGCAAAAATAAAAGCATAGTTACTAGCGAGCTGAAGCGACTAATTTACGGAGCGAAGGGGCAAGAATTGCAGTTAGTTTGTTTAGTAGTGGAATGATAACCAATATTGGGTATGGTATGTTCAAAATTTTTTTTACTCGTATCATTTCATACCCATGTGAATCCATGTGGACGCTTATTCATGGTATGGGCCCCCTTCTGGAAGCTGAGGTATAAGAGGTTGAATGTCGGAAAAAAATATATATATAATCAAAAATAAAAAATAAGAAGCACCAAAATTCCAATGGTTGGCATAAATAACCGGAATGTGTAGACTAAATGAAAGAGAAAAGAAAGAGAGGGTAGTACTAAAGTCTCGAGTGAATTGGAATAATACCATATGCCCGAATTACCCTCTACTCTCCATCCTTCAAATGCTATGCAAATGTTCTCAAGGTAAAGCAAAGTGATGTACAAACTGGTGAACAAAAAGCTTAAAATAGGCCTTTGCTCTGCAAGCTATAAAATAAAGCGCAGGCATGTGTAGTTAGATAATTTTAGATCTCTCGACTATGCAACGCAGTCATGTCAAGCCTACAACACAGGCACTTGAAACCAGAGATAGCAGATAGAAGGTATGGAAAGGAGTTAAAAAGGAGTAAATGATTAACTAATTTACAAAAATAAAGCCTATATGCCAATAACAAAGAATATAATAAAGGATATTAGTTACATTTAAAACTCATTAGTCGGCGTGTTATAAATAAAATATAGACAGCTCTACGTGTGGTATACTAAATTTTTTATCAGCAATATAATTGGACTTGGAATTGGATATTTTTCACCCTGATTTTAAATTTTTTTCCATAAACCGTGTCTCCGAATCCACATAAATGGGGATAAAGATGAATATTATAAAGATATGAGCTAATGTAAGGTAAGGGTAATAAAGTTTTAATATTTTTTTTCCACGTATGTTATGGACCGGTATTTGATTCACACCTACTAGTGGACAAATACCTATTAGGATCCTTATATTTTACGTTTTACGAAACCCCCACTGATTCTGTTTACTCTTTTACTCTCTGTCGTCTCCGAAATCCAATTAATTGACTTCTTTTAGCTATAGCCATAGCCATATAATTGGAGCAAACCCTCCCCCATCCCATGCACCACCTTACCTCAAACTGCAAATCACGATTTTGATTAAGAAATCTCGCACTATCATCCCCTAGATCACATAGATCCAAGTTTCTTAAACCGTGGATCAACGCCTCAAAACGAAGAAAAGTTTTTATTTTATTTTTCAGGCCAACCAACCAGTTACACCCAGCTACAAGGACGTTATCTTCTTCAACTTCGCCATCTTCGCTATCTTTAACATCTTCAACATCTTCAACATCTTCAACATCTTCTGCTCCTGACAGTTTTATTATTTCAACAGTAGTAAGACAAGAATAAACAATGTATCTTATTTTTATTTCCTATTCCAGCATTTTTCTATTGTTCCCAGTGGCACTCTAAGCTTTAAAGCACAAGATCACTGAGCTTCTGCTTGCTGGCTCCCGTTGATTGTTCTTGTTCTCTTTTAGACTTAATCTTCCCTCGTCTGCGCACCTTCCTGCGTCTTGCTTTATTATACGCAAACTTACTTGCACATCACTGGAAAAAATATCTTGTGTTCCTACACGTCAAGAGCCTATTTTCGCAGTCAAAACGGCTTTGATGGGAGGACAACAAAGAGCTTCTACACAAAGAGCTATAACAAGGGGACGGACTCTATTGTCGAAGATACAGATACGCATACACAAAGGCCACTACACAAACGTAACTATACATTTCATTTCATTTAATTCCTCTCAATTTTATTTAATTTAATTTCTCTCAATTTATTATTAACATTTTTATATTATCATTTAACTGTTTAGGTAATTACCAGCTGCAAGCTGGAATAAGATGGTTATTAGGGCTTGCGGGCATTTGAATTGCCGATGTAAAAGAACCCTCAAGATGGTTAAGCAGGCTACGCAGCCAACTGAAACCAAAACACGGAAATTTCCAATCTTAAAATTTAAGCTACAAGATTATACTTTATACGAAACCAAGATATACTTGAGATACCAAAACATTAGTTATTGTATAAAATTGTATATTGTTCGTATATTTATATTTCGTATATAGATTTTATGTATTTTGTGTAATTTATATGATTCAATAATTAAGGGGATATGAAATGGATAAATGAATGAATGAATGCATGAATTTATGAATGAATGGATGTATTGATGTATGAATGTATGGAGGTACAGCTCGTAGATATTACAATGTATATTTCCCGATCGTGTATCACCAGCGCTTCCAAAATCCCATTCAGAACGATCACTCTACGACGAAGCTACCACGAGCAATTGTAGACCGTTTTCTACAATGGAATTTCCATGAGAACAATAGCTTATTATTAAATTATAATTCAAAGTTTTTAAAAAATTTTTTAAGATTACCTTTGGCCTAATGGGGGCAGAATCTAGCTGAATCAAGAATTCTTTGTAGTATCTATCATCTCTTTCACCACTTCAATATAATATCTGTTTCATAAGCTAACTATATATTGTATTTATCATAAGATTGTACACCATGTTTATGTTTTTATCCTAAATGGGTATCTACAGCAAGTAGTAGCATTTTGCAAGGAACTTTAATTTAACAGCGCTATTGAGTTATACAATCCTCTTGGCTCAGCCCATCCTACAAGGATAAAGTTTGGGCGAGGTGGTTGAACGCTTAAGCGAAAAGGTAAGCCCAAAGATCGCCTTAAACAAAGAGCCCATCACCTTAAACCAAGGGCCCTTCGTCTAACTAAATTTGGACCCACCTCCGCTAACGGTCCGAGATGGAATAGCTACGGTCTCTCTCTCTCTCTCTCTCTCTGAACTCTTTCTTTCAATTCTCCTTTGCTTTATATCACCCCAAACTCCACTTCTCCTACAGGCTAGTCATTTATCATGTACCATCATTTCCCTGTATTCTTTATCGAATAACGTAATCATATTTAACCCGATCATCAATAATACTCTGGACTCCTTCTTTATACCCAAGATAATCTATACCTTCATACCTCATAACTTCATACACAAACATCATTCCTCCCACCCATATATAGTAACCTAGCTCCCCCACCCCCATCTTACCGACTTCGAACGTTTTTACGGTTCACCTTTTACGTTTTACGGTTTACGGTTTAGATTTACGTTTGGACTCTTTAGCCTTTACTTCTTTGATTCTTCTCTCTTCTTCATCCAACAAACTGAGCCTAAGGGCTTCTTGAATCATTCTTTCTTCTGCCAGTTGCAACTGTTGACTAGCAGTGCCGGAATTTCTATTCGAATCTCCTATTATAAGGTTCAGAGCATGAATAGCTGTAGCAGTAGCTGCTTTCCTAGCCAATTTGTTCCTTGCCCCTTGAAGTTTTGCTTCCCAGTCTGGCCGGATTAAATCTATTGTTATAACTCCAGGAGCATTGGCAGCAATCAGCAGTTTTCTTCTTCTAGAAGCCAGAGGTGCTCTGGGACTACCTCCATGTGCAGCAAGATCATTTACATTTGGCCAATGTCCTGGTTTCTGACCTTCAAGACCAGTATGAATTTCCGGAGGAGCTTCGTATGTGACCCCAAAGTCCTCCATACCACAATAAGGACAACCAGCAGACTTCAGGATAAGAACATGAGAAGGAGGATACAAAGCTGCACTAGAGCCAGCTTCAGTACTAGATTCTCTTTCTTCATTTCCGTCTCCCGAACTGCCGTCATTGCTATTATTAATATTATTATTAGTTTTATTAGCGTTGTTATTGCCTTCGTCATGTGGGGGATGTGGATCAAGACGTTTAATTTGAACAAAACATTCAGTACAAATTGGTTGGGCACAACAACGCAGAATATTCATATTCTTGGGATAATAAAGGAAACAAATAGGACATTCAGTAGCATCTCTGTATAATCTTAAAATTAACTTATCACAAGACACATCAGGAGAATTTGGAAGTTGGGATTTAAGATCTAAATAATTTTGTTCTTCATTTTTTTGGACTTCTTTCATGGCTTCCTTAAGGAGTTTGATTTTAGCTTTTGTTTCTTGTCGACGATAATAATTGGTCAGTTTATGAAGTTTATGATTATCAGCGTCATCTTCTTCTTCTTCACCAGAATAAGCAGCATCCACTTGATGTAAAGGAAGTTGCCGTACAAGAACGATTAATTCTTTATCACTCCAAGAATCATCAAAGTCTTGTAAAGGAGTATAAAATGGAGCCAATTTTCTTTTTATAATTAAAGTTCGAACGATGGCAGTATTATAATCTAAATTCAGTTTATAAGTACCAAAGGGGGCTAAATAGCCACCATCTACTGCTTCAGTACATCGAACGATAAGATCCATAGCTTGTTGTTTTCTGATTCGATCTTTCTCTTCTGATCGTTTAAGTTGTCTTTCACTTAATCCAGCTCCCAATAATGCTGCCCCCAAAGTATTGGTCAGGTTTCTTCTTAAACTGGAGCTATTGCCCCCATGAGTGGTGAAAGCAGAGTAGGCAATGGCACCTCCTCCTGCTCCTCCTGCTCCACTCCCCAGGTATGAGCTGGAACGGCTCCGACTGCTTCCGCTTTCTTTAGCTGGTACGTTCCCCATGTTCGGTGCTGCGGTCCATCAACAGTATGCTAACAAAAAACTAAATTGCCAACTACTTGCAATTCGGTCTCTACGGGTGATTATCAATTTCAAATCGAGTGATTTCACGGAATGCGTGGAGGCGATAAAAGAAAGGAGTGAAAGGAGGGAGAGGAGGGAGAGGCCGGCCGGAATTAGGAGACAGGAGGTGAGAGGGAAGGGGAGGACAGGGAGAGACAGGAGAAAACAGGAGAAAACAGGAAGGAAGAAAGGAAGGGTTAAAAAGTAGAGAAGACGTTGAAAGGAGCTCGGTAATTACTGATAGAGCAGATCTAACCTGGCACCTTTCTTACCTCGGATAACTAGAAGGATATAGCTATTTGGTTGTAGGGTTTTGGAGTAGATGTGAATTGCTGCCAAGTCTCCTTTGCGTATACAGTGAGTTACTTTTCTTTTTCTGCCTTGCTTTTCTTTTCTTTACCAGATCCCTGGTACCTTGCTCTCTGAGACCCTCCCAAGTTGTGAGAGGCTGTAAGGCTCAAGCTGTTAGACTCAGGCTCTAAGACTCAGACTCTCTCTATGGTACACTCTTCCTGGCTGATCTCCTAGACGCAGGTTATTGCTGCTCGCTGCGCAAGTTTGACAGAGAGCCGATGATGGTGGCAGTGGGAAGCAAAAATAGTAAAGATTATAAGCCATGTGCTGCCGGGCTAGAACATAATATCAGTCATCCAATATTAAGTGGATATCCAGATATCCAGACGTCGAGGAGTCGCCTAATAAAATAACTAATTGAACATCTGGACATCCAGTGACATAAATTATGGTCTGGGATGGTGTAGGTGTAGAGCCGCTGCCGATGGATAAACTACATCCAGTATTTCATCCGCTCCTCTCAGTCTCTCAGTGTGGGCCGGCCGCTACAAGTGAACCCCCACATTTCGTGCTACCATACAATGCACATATCGAGTTTTGAGAGCAAGCTAGACATACTACAAAGAGGGAGATTCTACAGGCTGCACTTTGTCAACTGCTACAATTATTTAGCTCTTTATCTGGTTACTCCTATCTTTGTAGCTTCTCATCTCTGCGGAGGATGTGACCAAGTTTACCTCTTACTGCATTTTACCCCCGGCCTAAGTGCTTGCCGAGGTTTTTTCCTTTTTCTTTCCCGGTACTAAATTTTATTTGTCACAAGAAACCTGGCTTGGCTCTTCTTGTCACCTTGGAAATTAACACTTTGTAAATTATTATACCGGGTAGAGGGATACAAAGAAAGTGACACCAGTTGTGCACATGGGAAAAGAAAAGAAAAGAAAAGAATATCCCCACACTTCCTCTTACACTACCTTGGCGTTATTAGTTTTAGTGCAATGCCATGCTTTCGTATTAATCAAATCTCCTATTCCATCTCTATGTTAGGTATACCACAACCGTAAAATTTAGCTGTTTTTTTGTTTTTGTTTAATTTAGATTATATTTTCATAGTAACTCATTGTAAACCCCCCACGGACCCGTATCCTGTTCCAATAATGTTTCTATTCTTAAAACTGTGGAGTTAGTATGAAAATTGGTCAACTATAGAAAAATTTCCAGATTAGGAAGTAGTACCAGTTTGTCACAAAACCACAATATGAGTAGAAACATGTTTGTGGAAACAAGTTAAAACAGTAAGGTATTTATCTACACTACTAAAAGTAATATTTGATACATAGTATATATTATGGCGCTCTAGCCTGTGTCTATAAAGGTATAATATTTAATTATTAACAATTTCTTGGAATTGTGATATTATATAGAATTTGAAACTTCAACTAGAAAATGATGGAGTATCTGTAACGGGGGTTCTCTTTGAAAGGTCACTTTTTACTTGTGGCTATACAGTAAGATATTTATTTCATCTACCATATTTGGCCAATTATGTGTTTTTACTTTTCACGGTTAACTCCTACTCCTATTCCAACACCTATCATTGCAAAAACTATGCAACACCATAGTAGCCCTATTAGCAAACTTATAATTTTTTGTATTTTGGTAAACCTTCTTTGGACTGGTTTTTCCATTTCATAATAATATCCAGTGTAATATGGCGTTGGTATAAATCGATCATCAAATGATCCCATAGTTACGAGGAAATAAATCGGTGGCACGATTAACCCAATAATCATTAAAGATATATACCTGAACCAAGTAAAAGTTGTTCTATCTCTACTTTGTGTATTATCCCAAATATATGTGTTTTCCTTTTTCTCTTTCATGGTATTATATTGATCGTAACTATTATCACAAAGCATTCTCTCATGGGAAGTAGATTTCTCTAACGAATCTCGAAGATTATCATTTACTGGAACAGGTGCTGGTGAACCAAAATTATTTTTACTTGGGTGACTTGATCGGAAATCTTGGATACCTTGATTTAATTGCTTATTGGTAAACTGTTGATGTAAATTAGAATTAATCGAAGTCTTCTCTGAGATAGAACTTGGTGTAAATATTCTTTTAGGTTGAGCTGGACTATTATAGGACTGTGAAGTTGCAGTTGAAGTAGGTGGTGGATTTAAACTTGCCATTTGTGCATTAACATTGGAAGCTGATGATATATCAGATGCTGTATTTTTATTACTGGAATCTGATACTTGTACAAGCCTTACATTTGCAGTTTGTGCCGATTGAGATTGATGGTGTGGGTTCACACTCATAAGAGTATTAAGTAATTCTCCAGACGAAAGAGAAAATGTATCAGTATTTTTACTGCTTCTTTTTTGGTAAGAATTGGTTAAAAGTTCCGTTTCTAAAGTTTTAACGGTGGTATCAATATATCGAGGCTGTAAAGGTTCCTCCAGGAGGTCTTCGTTTTGATTATCCAAACTGGTCAAGTTTGAAGGTGATGCTTCCAGAGCATCGTAACCTTCATCACTTTTATCCAAATTTACTTCTTCTACTGACTTTTCCAACATTGTCCTCTCTTTTTCCAATCTAGCTGCTTCTTCTTCGAATTTCATTGACATCCATCTATCTGCATCAATGTTTGAAGAAGCTGATAAAGCTTTAACGTTTCTGTCTTCTAAATTCCTCAGTTGCCTGTTTCCAAAACCAAAGATTGATCCGGATGAAGCAGATCGTGAACCATGGGAAGGGCTACTCTGTCTAGCGTCATAGAAACTTTGGGATGTTTCCGAACGACTAGCAGATTCTCTTTTATTACTCGAATAATTTGAGGATCCTTTTGAATTACGATTAGATAATGGCACTTCTGATTTTTGCTTTGAGTTCAATGAAGCACTTTTTGATAAATCTTTCGAGCCTCTGGTAGATGGATCCAGCGAATCTACTTCGGGTATTATTTCTATATTTGCCTTTGGCATTAAATCATGATCTTTAATTTCAGTTGGTGTATTTACATTTTTGACTTCTTTATTGATCTTGTTGCTGGTATTAGGCATCATCACTAGGGTATTACGATTTTCAATTGGCGGAATTGATTGGAAAACCTCTTCTTGGATCCCTTCTTCGCTGTCACTAAATTCTTCTACAAAGCGACTTGTTCTTCTTACTTCATATTCGGATAAAATGGAACTAATAGATTCAGAATCGTATTCATCATATTGAGGATGAAATGATTTGGCTGGCGTTGTTGTCTTTGAAGATTCTGATTTGTCAGTAACATTGTATTTACTGTGGTTTTCTTTTGAATCGTTTGTGAAAGCCCCACCACTTCCTATGGAAAGTGAAGAATTCGAGCTTGTGAATTTAGGTCTTAATAAGTTCTTTATACCTCCTTTAAGTAACAGTGAAGATGATGCATTGGAATGGACGGAAAGTCTCTGCTGAGCTTGATGTGACGTTTGGGACAGTCTGTCTCTGCTTGAATATTCGAGACCCTTGGTTGGACTTTTCGGTTGAATAAATATATGTCTTAATTTGTTCGAAGAAGGCGAGGCCTCTTGCTGCTGATTTTGGACAAGTGAGTCCAGATGTATGATTTGATCTACCAATTTCTCTGGTTCCTTCTTTGACCTCCTCATTTCAAGCTTAAGACTTTATCTATTGGAAAGCGGAAAAAATACAACACAGTATGATTATTATGAACGAAAGTAATATGGTGTCTGACGGAAATGAAAGTAGTATAGGGTCTGACTGGAAGGAAATGAATGTGAGTAGATGGGGTTAATCACGATATCGATGACGATATTTTTATGAAGAAGTCAAGTGGATGAAATAATATAAATTATTATTATCCAAAGTGTCAAATTCACCACAAGGGGTCTTTTTTCTTAATTCTTTACTAAACCATTAACTATCAATACAGTATGTCCCCTGTTAATTCTTTTCCTTGAATACGAAGCCTCATTTGTTTAGAAATTACCTGATTCGGAACAGGTTGCAGCAATTTTTTACGCATCGATTTTTTGAGTTTTTCTATTTACAAAAATAATAACAAGTGAAACAAAACCGAGATTGGAGGGGTAAATATAGATGAGAGAAGCAACAAGGATCTGACGATGAGCGCTATTAAGTATATAGAACAAGATTTAGCTTATAAAAGAAAACGGTGAATACTTTGACCTCAATTAATTTATATCTTAGTACTCTATTTTTTCTCCTCCTCCTCATCATCGCCGCTATTGTATTTTCTTTGATTACTTCTATGTACTCAAGCAGCTTTGTTGCGCATTTTCTATGCACCTCATTAATTAGCCCAGTCGAGAAGGTTGCGTCAAGGGCCTACACAAGAGAAGGGATACGATGATGTTGATCGGTATGCTGCGGTATGATCTGGACGTTACTTTAGAATGTAATCGAGGCTTGAAAAGGACACACCATTTGAGTTCTTAACGATGTATTGAAATAAATGATGTTAATAGTATCTCTTTCTAGAGTATCTAATGCTAGTTTCGAATGCTAATTAGTTGCCATTTCCATGCCTACGAGTTTCCTTGAGGCTAATATATGTATTTTATAGCTGAAAAGATGTAACATCAGAAATTTGAAATAATTATTCTAGTAATATAAAAAAATAAAATTCAATACAAACACAAATTCAAACACAAATTCAATACGGATACGAATACAAATAATACAAACACAAACACAAACACAAACACAAGTACAAACACCTATACAAATATAGTATTGTACCTATTGTACCTACCTATAGGACTACTTCTACAATTTCTACACTCTGATTAAACAATTCATAATTTTATTCATAGTCAGAAATAAAGGAGCATTTTTTAATGGATATAACAAGCTGGCAACGACCCAGTCGCTGCAACTCAAAAGTTTTCTTTTATAACTTTAATGTTTTTTTTGGTTTGAATATAATCTACTTTCTCTCGTCTTCTAAGGCAATTAATATTTTGAAGTTGAATGACTATTGGATGACCTTCCTGTGGTCAACTAATTAAAATGCTTAGTAGATGTAATCTCTTCTTCTTCTTCTCTTACATCCACTGGAACCACCACTGGAACCACCACTGGTTGTAGTTGGCTTGGTAGTAGTAGTTGGTTTGGTAGTGGTAGTTGGCTTAGTAGTGATACCCTTAGAGGTAGTTGTTGGCTTAGTAGTACCGGAAGTGTCACATTGACCACTGATGGCAGCGAAAGCTTGAGCAATGACGGTTTTAAGTGTAGAGACATTCAAGAAACTCTTGAACAAGGTTTCAATTAAACCGGATGAAATAACACCATTGATAACATCCTTAAGGTTCAAGGCACCATTCTTCAAGATAGCAATAAGCAAGTTTTCAATGAATGGAACGTAAGCTGGATCAGTAAGAATAGAATCAATAACTTGTTCAGCTAAACCTGAGTTCTTCAAAGATTCGAAGAAAGAGGTCAAGACAGTGGTTTGAAGTGCAGATTCTGCTCTCTTATCGAAATCAGCAACGGCAACAACACCTTCGGTTGGAGTGGTATCAATTTCTCTCTTAGTACTCTTGTATTGTTGGATAAGTTGAGGAAGATCCTTAATGACTTGAATAGCATCATTGTATAAAGCAATGTAGTATTTACAGTCAGAAAGAATTTGTTGAATAGCAGCAACAGCCAAACCAGAGTCATTCAATGCCTTGAAGACAGAGTCCAAATTAATAAGACCAGATTTCAAAACCTTGATAATAACGTTAATAACAATTGGTTGCAAAGTTGGGTCTGTGACGAAGAACTTGATAAAAATTGGTGCAAGACCAGTGTCAGCAACAAGTCTTAAGACTTCAGTAATCAATTGGATTTCTCTTTTGTCTAAACCAGTCCCGATCTCTCTTTTTTTTTTGCTGTAACTTTGTAATTTATCAGTAAGAGCTTGAAGTTGACTAAGAGAACTGTCATCAAGAGATGGAGCTTGAGCTACAGAATCACCAATAGCATTGTTAGAAGTGTAACCATTACCAGAACCAGCTTGACCAGTTGGAGAAGAGGCTAAGGCAAAAGTGGTATCTGGGTTGACTGGACCAGCAGTAATAGCAGAAGCTGGAGCAATAGCAGCAGAACTAGTAGCAGCTGGAGCAGCTTGAGAAACTGCAAGAAGCAAAGAAATGGAAACGAGAGTGGAGTGACTAAGCTTCATTTGGTCTCGGCGATAGTATGGCGTGTTATGAGATTAGTTATCTAATGGTCAAGATACTTGAGTTATGTAAGATGATGAAAAGAAAATGTCGAAAACGGGGCTTTCACAATTGATATATATAGTTCTACTCAAAGCCATGCCGTTACTTGTTTCTAAGCTAAGTGATTACCATAATTGGAAATAATTTTGGTTCCTAAATGAAAACGCCCGTATCCTATTTTGAAAAAATAAATTGTATTTCGTTTATTCCAAAGTGGAGATGGAAACGCTATTTGATACATAAAAGCTTATGTTAACCTCAAAGTATGGGGAAACTATACCCTTCTGTTTGTTAGAACTCTGAATATATGAAATGCAACCACTGCAAATAAAATTTCCTAATTAGGAAGTTTCTCTTTTTGGAAATTTTTAATTTTTTTTTTGCAAAATCTTACCATACAAACTGACATTTAAACAATTTGTTGATACTTGTTTAGGATAGTGAAAAGATGGAGGGCTCTTTCCAAGACATTATCATTCTATTCAATATGCAGCTAGACAATAAAGGGGGCATTAGAGTACATTCAATTCATTAAGAAAAAGAGACTTTCACTACCGTTTCTATTGTAATTTATGATATTTTTTATTCTACGAGAAATTTGTATTCTATTTTTATATTATCTCCATTATAATTTTAGTTTTAATAAAGGGTCCTATATCGTATTATGCCTTATTTAGCATTCATAAATATACATAATTGGAAATAGAAAGATCCTGCAGCAAATTTACGGTAAAGAATCCAACTCAAATCAGCCGTTCAAATATGCTAATTGTCTTAATATTATTCGATTCAAGTTTTCTCGTTTAAAATTTTGTCATAATTTCCTTATGCTTTTGCTTCCAGTTCCATCCTTTTTTTTACCCCATGTTTCTTTTTTGCCTAGTATAGCAAGAACGGTACTAATTGCTGCAAAATGAACCCATGTGTGTAAGTAAGGTAAATTTCACATTCCCAAAGGTAAAGTTTCAAACAGTAGCGTATTTCAAGTGTATTTCTTTCATTCGTAAACTATTCGATACACTTTTCTATGCTTAAGACTACTAACATCTCTGATACTATCTATTTCGAGCAAAACATCACGGCATCCAACATGGGAAAAAAGACTGATGCCTAAAGTATCATCAATGTAGAACAGTTAAAAATGTATATGTGAACAAAGTGGCTTCAATTCTATTAATGATTCTGTATTCCCTATTTAGAATCTCGGAAGGTTAATTTTTCTTGAAAAAACTCATCAAAGAACTCTGTCCTTTCTTCTTCTTGGATGGTTGGGGTTCGCTCAGACTTTCACGTGAGCGTTTCAGAATTGAAGGTTGAACGGGTGCCGTATTTTTAGCTTCCTTTTTCTCCACTTTTTTAACAGTAACTAAATAACCTTCATCGTCAATGTAGGATTCTTGTTCAGGTTCCTCAGATTTACGACCATACCCCTGTTCTAGATCATTTGAATTTGCGATTTCCGCTTGATTTACCTTTTCTTCAACGTGTACTGGTTCCTTTAAATTAGAGTTCTTGTCGTTATTAATAGAATTGTTCCCCGTTTCGGTAATGTATTCTTCACTTTTAGTCTCTAACTTTTCAGTTTCTTGGTTAATCTTTACATCAGAAGCTTTCGATGACTCTTCAGTCACTTCTTGCACATCATTATCAGAAAAATCACTGTCATCTGCAAATAATTGTTTAATATCAGAAGAAGTAGTTTTGATTACTGGTTTTTCTTCTTCCAAATTTTCATCTACTGAAGATATAATGACTCTCTCCTTCGGCTGCTTAGCTTGTTCTTTACGTGATTTATATTCGTAAGTAGGTTTCGAAGATGTACTGCTCTTTTGTTTTGTAGAACTCGAATTAGAATTAGAATTAGAAATTGCATTGGCTTTTCTAGATACATAGTTTGAAGAAAATCCAGAAGAAATGGTCAGTCTAGACGAAGAAGCTGGAGTAGAAGACGTATTACTAGTAGCAGCTGCTTTTCTTGACACATACCCAGAAGACAAACCGGAGTCTAAAGGTCTCTTTTGGGGTTTAGTTGATGATACAGCAGCAGAAGTAGTGGTACTGTTAGTAGAATTACCCATACTGCCGCCTCTTGGTGGAGGTCTCACCAAAGGAGCCAGTGTGGTTCTTACTTTAAGTTCAGGACCTTTAATTAAGCCATTGGCAAAGTACTTATCCAATTGAGAGTAGTCAATAGGATATCTTGAAGTATTATCAAGGATTAATTGATCATCTGAAGGATAATCCAGAGATGGATATAAACTGTAAATATGGACAGTATTGACATGTTTAAACAGACTAGCCCTTTGGGTAACAGCAGCATTAGAGTTCACTTTAACAATGCAAACGTTATTGCTATCATCAATACCTGTAATAATGAAAGTAGCAGATAATTTATCTGAATGGGACAGATAAAAGTCATAAATAAGTTTCTTAGCAGTAGATAGATGGATATTCAATCCACGAGACACTGATCTGTATGTCAAAGGCTGTTGCTGTTCAAACAATGTCTCCGAGAGAAATTGGGCCTGTTCTTCGGTCATATCCATTGTCATGGTACTACGTGGCAAAAAGTGCTTCAATTATACTTGTGTATTTGTACACTAGTGCAGTTCAAATCTTTACTTTGATTATCGTGCCCCTGTAATCAGACTTGATTCCTTCAAATTAGATTTGCACTGCTTTGCTTTGCTTTGCTTTTACGCGTTGCAAAAAACGCAAGCACGCAAAAAAAAAGGCGCGCAAACACAAAGGCAAAGTGAGAAGCAGCGATTCAGAGGAAGCCCATAAGAAGGTAATAAGAAGGTAGAGGTAACCAGGGCTGTATAGTAGAGACAGAACAGACAGGAAGTTAGTTTGCAACATTCTAGCTGCCAAATTTCTAGCCGCCCACTTTAATAGAGCTTTCTTGTTTGGGTCCGACTGTGATTGTGTGCGTCTACCTTCTCTTCTCTCTGTGTTGCATTTGTTTTTGCGACCCTGCCTGCTTCTGTAATCATTTCCTCCCTACTTAGTCTTTACTACTACCACTCTAAGCTCCAACACTCTCATCTGTAGAACAATTACCGGCGATAACTTAAGTGACAGTTTGCACCCGCTTTACACCAGACCACCCATACACAAATATTTCCAGATAGCCATATGTCTACCAATGTTTAGATATAGTATGAATACACATCTTGTATCACCTTGGCCCCAGTTTTTGGATCTCTACAGCTGGAATCACCGTACTACTGATCAGACTGCTACATCTGGGTTCTACTTCCGTTTCAATTGATCAAATTCCCTATAATTGGCACAGTGACAGCCAATAGAATTACTTCTTGCTTACAAAGTCATCCCTGGAAAGTGCCAAGTATTCCGATTAGTTTCCAATTGCTAGTTGTTACAAAAAAAAGCTCGCTCTCCTTTCTTTTTCCTTTCCTTTTTGCACTTTTTTTGCAGCATTATTTTTGCAGCACCTTTTCGATATTTTTTGATTTTCTTTTTGCGGCACTGCTTATTTCTGCTTTGTTTTTAAACAAAATTCTTTGACTTAAAAGTTTTAACACTTGTTATCTGGTGTGTAATATGTAGGGGTAAAAACGTTCTTGGTTTGTAGACCAATATCCTGCGTATTCTGCATTTACAAATGTTCTATACTGTAGAAAGCTTAATCTACAACAATATATATAACTTAGCTCCGTTGTCTTCCTCTCCTTTTCATGCAGTATACTCTTACTAACCCCGAATCTCTTTAGTTGCTATAATGCAACGTAGTAGTCACTTTATGGCATCAGTGGACCAGGAATCTCTAGCAGTCTAATAGGATTTTCAGGAGCTATCTGATGAACTTGAATAACAATAACACTCCACGACATGTCCAAATTGTCTTCGGTAGGTTTAAGTTCTACGATATATATAATAGAAATTTCAATTTGCATTATTACTGGTCATTTCTGACTTCTTTTTTTCCTAGGAGGATTAAAGAGATCGGATTAAAGAGAGCTCACCATACTATTTCTCCTGATTTATCTTCTACAGCTAGTTTCAACTAAAAGAGCAATAAATCCAGTATAATCTACTATCTTCAATTGAGCAGATACTTACATCTATATTAACATCAATGCACATCATACTCCAATTGTCCAGAATACTACAATCAAATATAAGATAAGGAGAGAAATAACAAAACAAAACAAAACAAACAACAAACAACGGATCAAAAACTCCATCCCATTCATAATTACAATTAAGAATTTTTCTTTTCTTTTCTTTCTTTTTGGCTACATGTTATATTATACGAATCTATCATACTTGCGTATGTACTTTTATATGCACAGTTCAACAGTTCATTTCTTTGGAGGGTTGAACTTGATCTTTCTATTCTTAATTGGTTGCCACTTGAACTTCTTGACCCATACGGAAAGGAAGTACAAAGAAGAAACAACAATGATAGCCTTCAAACCCCACTTCTTTCTTTCATCATGTTCTGGTTCAGCAGCCCAGTTTAAGAAAGTAGTAACATCTTTAGCCATTTGAGAAGTAGTGGCTGGAGTACCATCTTCATATTCAACCAAATCATCGAACAAAACACGACCCATAGCGATGGATCCACCTGGGAAGTAAGGGTTGTAGTTAGAACCTGGTGGTAAAACAACACCAGCTGGTGGTTCATCTGGGTAACCAGTTAAAAGAGAGAAAATGTAATCACAAGCACCGTGTCTAGCCTTAACAATCAAAGATAAATCTGGAGGTAAAGCACCTTGGTTAGCAGCTCTAGCAGCTTCTTCGTTTTCATAAGGACCTGGGATATAATCAGCTAATTTACCAATTCTCTTTCTTGGCTTACCTTCATCATCTGGTTCATCATCATATTCTAATTCTTCAGCCATGGTCTTAGCTTCAGTGGCAGTGTGGGAAACACCAACAAGGTTTCTCCAAGCAATTCTATCCAAAGAATGACAAGAAGCACAAACTTCACGGTAAACTTGGAAACCTCTACGAATGGATGCATGATCAAAAGTATCAAACATACCATTATGAGACCAACCATAAGCTGGTGGATGTAATCCGTGTTCAGCAGCAGTCATAGCATTGGCAGTAATAGAATCTTGGTACATCAAATAAGAAGCACCAACACCTGCAGTGGCAACAGTGCCCGCAACAAACCTTTGGGAAACTGCTCTAAACATCTTCAAACTAGTTCAAAAGTTACAAAAAAAACAAAGAGAGTTTGATTTTAGACACTGGGTTTATATTTTTTTTTCCCTTTGAACAATTTTCTAGTTTATCCAATTCTTTTTTAGTATTGGAAAAAGAAGCTTATGTAAAGGATTATACCAAGTAAAAAGCACTTCTTTCATTGGTTGAATACCATGCACGCCGCAATGAACCGCGAATGAGATTCTGGCGCGATCATATCATGTCAGGGATAATCAACTTCAAGTGAGAGGAAGCCAATATAAGCTGATTTGGTTATAGCAAATAATGGCCAGTGTCATGCAGGATGGTGGGTGGGTAAGGATTGATTGTTGTGGTAGGATTAGCTTTTGGGATAGGATGGGTAGGAGAGACCGTGGGGTTTTCTCTTTACACGTCCATATATATAAATTATCGTCTCACGTTCGTTTGTTCCTCTTTATACGCACATTTACACCCATTGTGCCTACCGTCGTATCTATTGGTACATCATTTCGGGCTATTCAATTCTACACAAATAACCACGCAAAAAAACTGTACCACACAAATGAAACTACACAAATGAAACTACACAAATGAAAATACACAAATAAAAATACTACACGAATAGCTGTGCTGCACAAATGCGAATAATTGAATTTGTGTCAATAGGCTTGAGTATAGAAATATGATCCCATTAGGCTACTGACTCTACTCAACTCTGATTCTATATGTAAATACTACTCATCTAATACTGAAGTCTGTTGGACCTCCTTTTCTGTACTGTTCTGTTCTATTCTGTGCTAATATTATTTCACTTGTATCATCTTAGTCTTTGGTCTCAATTAGGGATATACCAGAGCTTTTTACAGGGGACTGTCCACATAGTTGAAAAGAGAAAGATAACTCCATACGTATCGAATAAATTTTAAATCTCGAGTACATTCTAAATTGTCTCTGAATTCTGAATTTTGCTGATATCTACATATATCACTTATTGCATCCAGATCATATTGTTTCAGCATGCTAAACTAGTTAATTCAGTTAACCAGTTCTCGCTGTATATCTATATATTCATATATTCCCAAATAGGAAATGGATGCAACAATGGATCCGATCCCTAGTCACTTATGCTAGTGTACTGTAATTTCCACTGGATTATGGGTTATACAGATATCTGTACATGTTAATTGCCGCCCAGCACAAATACATTGTATGCCATTGTATCTTGCAAAAAGGTTTTGATACGTTAACGACAGTAGATCTATGACCAAAAGATACCTATATGAAAAGCTAAGTATACCAACAGAATACAGGAGCTGCCCAATCAACAGAGAGAAAGAAAGAAACATTGACCTAACTACCTCTCTCATAAAAAGGATAATATATGAAGTTTAGAAAAGCAAAATTGTTATCTACATTTATTAACTTGTTTTCATTGCACACATCTAAGAAACACTAAATAATACTTTTAAAGTATGGTCCAGTCCAAGCCATTGATCAAAATTAAAATTACCAATATAAGGCAACCCCGAACGGGAACTAGTCATAGATCTCAGAGTGCTGAATACCCGTTGATAAATATACAAATACAATTAGATACACAGGTACAGAAGTACAAATATACACAAATACAAATACAAGTACAAGTACAAAAATACACAATACAGAAGATGAACTGAAAAATGTAATATGGATGTATATAATACAATATTGACGTATATAAGGACTCTTGAATGCTATGGTTACCACTTTTCTTCTGGGTTGGCCTTGAATTGCAAGTATTCGTCCCAGTTAAAGATACTGAGTTCAGTTTCGTTTTCTATACCCAAGTCCCATAAGGTTTTGGATTCGCCGGTTCTATCCTTCTGTGGACAGTATAAGAGCCAATCGTTATCATCGTGGTCAAAATTTATCACCAAGTTCATACTTTTTGAACCGTGAGCCTTGGTGTATACTTTAAGAGCAGTATATTCTACGTTTCTATATGGTCTTAATGCTCCGGAAGTGTTGATGACTTTCTTGATTTCTTCCACTAATTGAGCTGGGGTAGTGTCCTTAAGGTTTACTGATGGTAATACATGGTTCTTGACATTTCTGTATGGGAACGATTTAATGATTCTTACTGTAAGCAACAGGTCAGTTGGTGGTCTTACGTGAGATGTAAGAGGTTCAGACTCTTCGATGGTAGTCTTTTCTGTGGTTTCAGACATGATTGATCGTAAGGATTAATTGAATCAATCAGAATCACCCGTTTTTTTCCATAAACCCTTCTCTCTCATTTCTCTTCTATCCTTCTTCCCTCTTCTATACTCTATTCTCTCATCTGCCTACTTCTCTCTCATTCCTTCTGTCTTCTTCTCATCCCTTTACTCATCTCAGCTCGCATCCTCGCTTGCTTCGTATCCTCGCTTCCCTCCTGTGACTTCTTCCCCTTCAGGTCGTCTACCCTATTAACTCCCATATCATTTCTCTACTCGTCCGGGCTGATCGTTCCACTTAAAAATTGGTTTTGCGCTTCCTCTAGTTTCTGTCTCCAGTTTTTGTAGATACCCGTACACCCACTGAGTCCGTGTTTGCCACCAGAGCTCCGGACCTAATAGTATTTTGTTGTTCCTGATACTGTCACCTTGCTAAATTTAACCCTACAGTTTTCAACACGCCCTATTGAAACGCTTTACACCCCCTCCACCTACTTCCTCCCCCCCCTCCTTCAAATGGTATAGATGTACTCGCTATCAACAAAATTACGGCATCGATGGCTGCCAAATTTTATCCGCTCCCCAGCAGCTACATTAATCTCTTTCACTAGGTCACTTAAATTGCTGATATCTAGTACTTCTAATTCCTACTCGCCATTTAACTTCGAAGATGACTGGGAATTTACCAATAAAGATGACGCCGACGCCAAAACTGATGAATACAAGATAATGGGCCATCAAGTCCATCAGAAATGGATAGAATATTTACAACTTCAAGGTGGTGGTAGAATATCCAAACCGGATGGTTTATTCCATATTAAAGATGTGGACTCTAAAACTCTTCGAATCAAATCTAAGAATAAAGTCTTATACCAGAATAAGCTGAGCTCTTATTATCTTTATTTAGGGATATTAACTAAATACAGAGGGGTTGGTCATGTAAGAGAATTTCTACTGCAGATGTTGGATCAAGATCACCGATTCATCAAGGATAATAAGATCAAGTTGACAACCTTAGAGGACAAAATTCAATTTGCTGGCAAATTTAAAACTGGTATCGAAGTCCAAGATTCTAAGATGACAGTGACCAAGAATTTTGATAAAGATAGTAAGGAAATAACTCCAACTGAAATGTCTTTAGATATTCTGTTCAACGAGTTTATAATGAAAACCATGAGGCAGTCTTTGGAGAAAGGAGATGTCAAGTTTGAAGTCCCTAACCCCATTAAGATCAAGCATTCCATGAGTCCCAAAGTGACTTTTCCACTTAAATTGCTTAATAATTCTACTTTGAAAACCATGTCTTCCCAAGGTCGTACCTTAACATTTTTCACTTTATATCGTGCTTTAGTGATTCAGAAATATCGACTACAACCTTTTAGTAGAGGAGCCTTCTATAACACCAGAGATGAAATTTCTGGACGGTTCCATCAACTCCTTGTGAATCAAGATTTGGCATGGTTACATATTGAAATGTCTGTGCTGATCTTCGGTAAGAGTTTAACCATCCCAATCGTGGGTAGAAACTCGTTCTATATCTACATAGCAGCTTTGGAGATGAACGAAAAGGGTAGTGGTGTTGGGGCTATTATCAGGCTATTGTCCAAGACTACTGACGAGTTCCTTCATTTTGATATATCCACAATTCATGATGAAAAATTACTCCACCGGGAAAACATCAATGTATTACAGAAATTGAATAATGAAATCCCCAACAATATCAATATACAGATGAATAACTCCATATTGAAAAATACACCAGCTCTTTTCGTGTGTGGTCCAGCAGCGATCAAATTACCCCGTTTACCAGACTTGGGTATCCAAAACTACGAAAAGTTTTGCAAAATCCTGTTACTTCCCAGTAATAATTCGATTTTCTTGAATTACAAAGAAATATGCCTTCTGTTGGATTTGATTGGAGATCGGATTCTTCATCTTAAATGCCAGGAGTATATGACCAAGAATAATTTACCTAAACTGTTTGTACTCCTAAACTCGAATAGGGTATTAAGTTATTTGTGTAAATTATACGATTTGGATAGATTAATGACTTCAGTGGGCACTGGATTACCTATAGTGAAGAAGAATGGAGCAGCGTATCGAGAACTTGATGGTGACAAATTTGAAAGATTAATTGCTTTGCTGTACTTGAACGATGAAGAATATTGTACAAGATGGCTTAATGAGATCTTTGACTGCTTCCGGGAATTCTACAAGATATCAGAATCCAATCGGAAATTGACCAACATATCCAATAGCTTAACTAAGCCAATCTACTTGGTTCCTAAGATTAATTTCGTCAACAACCTTGATATCGGCGGGTTCTTAGACCCCCACCAAAATTTGGTCTACACTGAAGAAGGAGGAGCTGAATATTTCAGAGAGTACCAGAAGTTGTCAGATGATACTGAAAAATATGAAGAAATGCAACGGAATCAAATTGCAAGTCTTTCGCAGAATAAAATTAAACGTCCATCTGCATCTAGATCTAGATCAAGAAAAGCAACTCCTACTTCTACTCCGACCGTTTCAGAAGTAAACAAGAACAATGGCGGGAAGTTACCTGGAGTACCTTCATCGGCAGTACAGAATGTCAAAGTAGTGGAGACCAAACCAAAAGCAGCGGATACCACTGCCAAGGCAAACAACAGTGTGGAGAATGAAATCAAACCAAAATCAGCAGTTACCACTGCCAAAACAAACAATGCTGTTGATATAAAAGCACCTGGAACACCACCACAAACAAACAAAAAACCAGTGGCCAAATCCACGGTGACTCGGACTAAAGCAGTACCGAAGGAGAAGAAAGTAAAACAACCGCTGGTACAACATGTAATGGAATTACGTTTAAGAGAACACATGAGGTTGGCCCGATTGGAAGCGGTGGTCAAATTAACTGAAGCCCAATTGGAATTTGAAAAACTCCTTATGATTGAAGATAAAATGTTGCTCTACAACGGTATGGACCTCCACTATAATGAAGAAGGAAACTTCGTAGGAAGTAAACGTACGCGTAAACTGCATAATCTGGTCTTTACACTTATAACTGATGTTGACGGACCAATGAAACCTAGTGGGACTTATTCACAGTATACGGTGGAAATGATGGAAAAGCACGAAAAAGAACGGGTGAAAATGGAAAATACTGAAGAACGTCAGCAAGTAGTCATACTTGAGAGAAAAATTGCAAAACAGTTTAATCTTGCACTTGGTCCCCAGCTTAGAGTAAAAATACAGAAAAAATTAAGGGAATTGAAGTATAAGTGAAAAAAAGAGTGATCGAAAGAAGAGGATGATAAAATAAGAAAATAAGGAAATAAGAAAATAAGAAAAGTGGATAGCAGGAAAGCTTATAGACATAGAAAAGGACAGCGATGACGAGCCAAAGTGCTTAACCCTGTGACCTGTAATACAAACATAGAAGAAAGAAGATGATGGGTGTGTACATAATCAATATATTTATATAATAATGAATATCAATCAATATTACAATTAAATCTACTATTGTAATATATAATATATACTATATATTGTTGTAATAAATATTGTGGTAATATGTAATGTATGAAATACGCGCTATGACATATTCAATATGTGCTATGATATATTCTATAGCTATGCTAATGGACATCTAATCGATATGGATCAGGGATGAAAGATCGAGGTTAATATATCGGGCATAAGATAGATAGGGAATAGGTAGATCGGGGATAAGATAAATCACGATGATGGGTTAAAACTCTTCGGATTCGTGTTCATCCTCCTTCGGAGGGAGTTCAGGTAACCCAGTCTCCACCGCTATCTTCATTCTTAAAAGAGATGTCTCCTTGAACACCACCTTCTTACGACACAAGGGACATAAGCCTACTCCCAGTTTACCCCTGATCTGGCCCCGCGCAGTGGAACTTGAAATACTTTGTCCAAGGCATTCCAAACAAAAAACATGCCCACACGAAGTCACTGTAGCTTGACTAACTTCATCAAAGCAAATAGGGCACTGTAACTGATCAAAGGTCTTTGATGTATCATGGTTGGGAGGCTGTTCTGGGTTATCTAAGATCACCTGGGTCTCGATGATTTGAATATCGTCGTCGTTGGCTTCATCATCTGACAGCAGAATAACCGCAATACTCACATCGGCCATGGGGCTACTGCTGGATTTTATTGATTCTTGCTGACTGGAAAGAAAGAATTCATTTTTTAATTACTAATTAGATTTCCTGTTTAAATCTGGGGCAAATGGACTGCACATAGATAATATGCTTTGACTTATGACTTGATTGTGATCTAGCGAAGCATTTTACAGAGAACTTTGGCTGGTGTCCTGATGTTTTGGATCCTATTTGTGTAATCCTGGAGGCTGGTGTCCTGATGTTTCGATTCTATTTGAGTCTAGTTTCCCTTTGTGAAATAGCTCCTATGAGTGCTCTCTATTTGCGCAAGTCTCTTACATTCTTGCGCACTCCAATTTGCGTACTTAATTGCACATCACTGCTCACTCTATACAAATAGAGTACACTCTGTATTCTCTATTTCTATTTGTACCCTCTACTTGTATACTCTACTTGTCTGTTATCTGATATGTTGGTCTATAGATCGGATACCATCGCCCTGGCTTTCCTCTAACCTACTGTTCAGGGTATGCAAGGCTGAATTGACTTGGCAAGATTTTCTTGTCCCGCGTACATACGAACTGAGAAGCAGGTGGGTAGAGAAAATAATTAGCGACAGAAAAATGGTTTACAAGAAAAGGATAGCTAGTAAGGAAATTAGAATAGTACCTAGTTATGTGGGGCCGTATACATGGCACATATATGGGGTACCGAAGAAATTGTAGAATTGGCCCATTTTAATTGGCACCTAAAAGAGTATAAAAAATAATAATTATTATAATTTAAAAAATAGCGTGCAAGCGGCATCCACGGGATGGTGGCTTCAAAATTCCTTCAAAATTCAAATGATGTAACAATTACCGTTTCAGCTGCCAATCAAGCCAAGACCATACCCATGTGTCAATGTTAGTTCAAGGCAAATTTTTGAAAAGGTAAATGTTAGATAATATTTGTGCTATAAAGAAAGGGGGGAAAAGCACTACCACACCTTCAAAAGGAAGCCAGCTTTCATATTATTAATTGTCTCTCATCTTATTTATATTGAAATCAGTTTCATCGCTTTCTTGACTGTATATTTAATATTCCATTTCTAGCGTTATTTTTTCATAGGATACTTTATTTTTCAGCTTTTTGGAACTTTATTAATAGCCTGATTGCCCGGATGGCTCGTATGATGATCTTCATATTATATCGGCAATCTCTGAAAACTCTGAAAACTCTACAAACTCTTCAAATTGTTCAAATGAAAAATACTGACAGGCTAGTGAAGTGACTTTTTTTGTTATACTATAATGGCTGTTTTGCTGTTAAGCCGCCGCCGACATGATGTAATAAGTATGCACACACTAGCCGTGACAGGAACACAGCCAAGACGGAGACGTCACATACACTATCTCTTTACTATCTCTTTTACTGTATAAACAAATCTTTCTATACAGGACTCTATCCATTTATTTGCTTGTACACTTTATGTTCTGCACTTCTAGTTCTTCAGCATCTAGCAGAACTTCTCCAGCCGCTGCCCTTCTGACCGCACCAATTCTTGCTTAAGTGAGCACTAATTAATACCAATCAGTGATGCAAGTATGCAAACAGAGAAAGAAGAGGAAATAAGGTTACAACGAGCATCCACAAACTCAGTAGAATATTATATATATAGATATGTATATATGTATATATATTACTAAAGAATTATAATATTGAAGATGTATACATGTTTGTTGACGATAACGCTGTCACACAGAATGCATTTATTGACAAGCAAATAGACACATTTCGGACTCTGGAGGAGGCTATACCTCGTTAGTCGTTTGCCGAACGTGCGTGCTACCGTGCATATTTAGCAAGAGCATCACTGTTACAAACACAAACTGATCACACACGCAAATGACACATTCATACGGATTATCAAGTCACGAGAATATCAAGTCATCAGTTCACAGAATATCAAGTCATCAGTTTACAGAATATCAAGTCATCAGTTTACAAAATATCAAGTCATCATATTATATTCACAGATTGTTGTCATATTAATCATAATACATCCTATATATATATAGATGATGTGTTACCCGTGATGTCAGCCGTCACATACCCCTCGCTGTGCCTGCCCTTCTCCTTCCTCTTTCCCTTTCCTCAACATACCAAGCGCTCCATCTATTTTGGCAACCTACATATTATTTATTTATAATTTACTATTTCTATCATTTTATTTTTACAGCCCAAATTGTGAGCATATAAAAGCCAGGAATTGTTTATTGCCATTCTTGTATTATTATTACATTACTCTATATATTAATATATCACTGCTTTTATAAGAATTATATTAGTATTATTTTTATCATTATTATATTACCATTATTATTATAAAATTATTATTATTATTACTATTTTTATAAAGACTGGTTTTAAATTTAAATTAGCCTACAACTAAATATATATATATATATATATACGTATACATATATTTTTTATTTTTTTTTCTTGGGCTATCTATCCACCTTAGAATAGACTTTCTATAGCAGACCAAAATAGCGATTATCCACTTATTTGGTAAAAAAAAAAATACCCTTTTCCCCTGGCAAAACTCCAAATTGTTTATTTTTTTTTTGAACCCTTCGTTTTAGTTTGTCTTTACCAACAGCTCGACTGCTTCTACTCTAGCATTGGCTCAACTGGGTGATTGCTGAAGATCCCCGTCGTTAGTCTGCTGTTTTTTAATAATTTTTATCTTATCTTTGTTGACATATTTCAATAAATAAGAGGCAACTACCCCCGCTGGATTCAAGAACACGGCTAAACCTCCAGCTGACCCCCACCCACTAATATTCAACCCATATCAACATATCAACTAGAAACACACATCAATTGGATCCTCCTAAATCCATCCACAGTCACAACATAATCACATCACATTCCATTCACCATGCCCGTCGATGATTATGCCAACCCTTTGAAAGTGTCCCTCCCTTACTCCTTCAGTTCTCTGGTCGACTTCCCCACCGAAATCCTTGCCAATCGTTTCCAAGCATGGAGAGTGGTGTTGAAAGACCTCATCAATTACTTGAAAGAATACGCCAATGTCGAAGAGGAAATTGTTCGTCAACAACTCAGACTTCAACAAGCCGTGGGCTCTGTAGGTTCCTCCTCGAGTAACGTTTCAAGTTCAGGGGCCACCAATGCTGCCTCCTCTTCATCTTTACATCATAACAATAGAAATAACGATGATTCGGTGGCGATTAACAGGTTTTTTTTACCTGCTGGCAATGGACTGGTCCAAGATTTGCCTAATATTTTAAGTAAATTCCATCAACAAAACGTAACCAACGGTTCGAAAACTTTGAAAGAAATTAATAACGTCATCTTACCGAAATTAGATGAATTAAGAAGAGATCTTCTTATCAAGATTAAAGAAATTAAGAATCTTCAAAATGATTTCAAAACTAATTTGGGTAAAGAAATTCAAGAAACCAAAACTTTACTTCTTCAATATCAACAAGCCATTGAAATTTCTAATAAATTAGAACATGGTTTAGCTGGTAAAGAGGTCTCTGGTCCCCTGCACCATCATATTTTATCTGAAGGTGATCAACTGAAATATGACCCATATTTAATCAAATTAAAACTTGATAGACAATTAAAGAAACAATTACAAGAAGAAAATTATCTCTATGAAGCTTATGCAAATTTGCAAAACTCTGGAAGGAAACTTGAATCAATTGTAGTATTGGAAATCCAGAATTACCTTCTGAGGTTCTTGAATCTTGTAGAGACTGAACATCTGACAGTGCCGAGTTTCTTGGTCCCATCGATTAATAACGGGTTTTTATCTAAAGAAGCTACTTTTGAATGGGATTCTTTCATTAATAGAAATCTTCCAAGTAACAAGGGTGTTAAGACTGGCGCCGTTTCTGCCGGTATTTTTATCGATCTTTCCTTCCCACCAAGAAAAGTGGCCGATTTACATATCGCCAATTATGATACTGCTCTTAACATTGCCGTTCGTAAAGGTGCTTTAGAACGTCGTTCCAAATACCTCAAGTCATATTCAAGTGCTTGGTATGTCCTTACTTGTAATTACTTCCATGAATTCAAGTCTTCCGATCGTAAGAAAGATCCAATCCCCGTGTTATCGATTCCTCTTGATCAATGTTCAGTAAGTGAACATCTGAAAGATGACGGGAAGACTGGAGGTGTTTATAAGTTTGTTCTTTACCTGAAAGGTCTGAATATTAGACACCGTTCTCATAATTGGGTTTTCAGAACTACCACCTATAACGATATGATCAACTGGTATAACGATATCAAGAATTTGACTAGTTTGGCTACTCCTTCCGCTAGAGCTAGATTCATGTCTAAGAGATTGAGCCAAGAAGGTGGTGGCAGTGGTAATGGTGGTAATAATAATGAACTCGTTACTACCACTTCCAAAAAGCTTTCTAGAACTTCTTCCATATTATCACAGGAATCAAATGCAAGAACCATTGACTCCGCCGTGGCTCAGCTGTTGAAACTGAAAAACTCCAAGTTTTCAAATACAAACATGCTGAAGGTTACATCTAGAGCCACTACTGCTCAAACGGGCCAAGCTACAAACCGTCTTTCGCTGACATTTTCCAATAGAAATAACGATTCCCCACGGTTATCCAACATGATCAACAGTGATGGGACAATTGTAACCCCTGTTGAAGCAGTTCCTGAAAAGAGTGAAAAGCAACCTGAATTTGTTGATGCCAACAGCGAAGGAATCACTTATGATACTACTAGAAATATTAATGATGAAAACACAGTCAATGTTGTACCAACAATAGTAGCCGATTCCGCCATTCCAATTGGTTCTGCTTCTGCTCAAGCACCGGCAGCTTCAACATCAATTCCAGGTCCAGGTCCAGTTCCGGTTCCGGTTCCTATCTCTGGAACTGCCACCCCTGATGGATTGAACAGCTTCCAGCCAGTATACAACCCACAAGTACAAGCTCAAGCTCAAGCTCAAGCTCAAGCCGGCCAGATTCCTCCTCAAGGGTACCAACCAACCTGGCAAGTTGCCCAACCAACACAACAATACCCTGGCGGGCTCTACATTGTTCCGGGACAACAACCACAGTACATTGATCCAGTTCTGAAGCAAGTGTACACGTTGAGTCCACAACCACAAACAATGCAACTGCCACAACAAAATGCAAGCAATGGTAAGGATCCAAGACCACAATACTTCCCTACTACCCCACAAGCACCTGGTCAGGCGACCTACTATGCTATCCCACAAAACGGAGTCCCAGTGCCAGTTCCAGCTGGATATCTGATATTCCCACAATCACCTCAAGTTCACGGTCAAGCTCCAGTGAACCCAGAAGCCAAGGCTGCTGCCAACAATCTTCCTTATCCCCAGCAATTTGAGCTGCCTGCTCATATTGATCGTGACGATTTTGGATTCACTAGAACGATATCCAATAACGGGAATATCATTGTCAAGCAAAAGAGTAACCACGACAATGATGACGTTGATACGTTACCTAGTGGCATTGACTCTGACGATGATTAGAAATAGGTGAATAAAATACTGTTCGAATATTATAGTAGGGTAGTACTAGTAGGTCAGTAATCTATCAACAGTAGCTAGAATAATATACTCTCTTTGTACTCTCTAGATACTTCTAGATGCTATAAATACCCTTTTTATTTCTACAATTTCTACAATTAATTCTTATACCGATATATTATTATACTTAGACAACAACACCAGAGTTGGAAGCAATTCTTGGCCACAAGTCAGCACATTCCTTAGCAACTGGACCAGTGATACCAGAACCCTTCATTTCACCCTTAGGGTTGACAATAACACCAGCATTGTCTTCGAAGTACAAGTAGACACCATCTCTTCTTCTCCATGGTCTAGCTTGTCTAATGACGATAGCTGGCATAACCTTCTTTCTCAATTCTGGCTTACCCTTCTTAACGGTGGCCATAACCATGTCACCAGCGGAAGCGGCTGGCAATCTGTTCAATCTAGCACCGAAACCCTTGACGGCCAAAACGTATAAGTTTCTGGCACCAGAGTTGTCAGCGCAGTTCATGACGGCACCAACTGGTAAACCCAACTAGAATGTTAGTATCAGAGAAAGAAAATAGAAAAGAAAAGTCATCATCATTATCACAAAAACAGTGACGACAAAAACGATAATAGATTAGATACAAAGTCGATCAGGCATGGTGAACAGTCGTCAAGAAGCTCAGCGTATGCGTTAAAGAATTAAATAATAATGAATGAATGAAAAATTTTGCTGTCAGGCAGAAGATTTCTGAGGGTACAGAACAACGGGACAATAAAAAGTAATGAATGACAAGAACGTAAGCATAATAACCATGGCATGGTAATGGGTATTCATAAACAATAATCACAGAAAGGGGTAGGCATATATATTTTTTTTCATTTCATTTCTTATTTCACTTCTTATTTCACAGATTTAAGATTTTTCCATCTCATCGAAGAGGTCGAAGAGGCTATATATGTTATTTTGATCTTATTCCAGATAAAATGGGGCTAAAAATTTGTTCAGTTTGCTTTTATATCATGTCATTACTTCATTCTCCCGTTGGCTCCATAGCCTGGTCACTACATTATATATTGTATTCTTCCACATCCAAACGCTGAAGGCAAAATGTCTACTTTGAGGAGCAGACGTTCCATCGCTTCTGACGATCTGAATCATGGCCTCGATTATCCATATTCCTTCGTTATCCAATACATCTCCATTAACACATACAGACATACGGAACTTGTTACCGGAAGCACCAGAACCAGACATATTGTATTACTGTATTAACTGAAGAAGTGGAAAAAATTTTAGTGGCTTGCTTTTACAAGAGGAGACAAAGGGTGCGGTGATGGGTGTGTGCAGGAGCGGGCTGGGGAAAGCGCAGTCACAGATCACGTGTCACTGAAGCAGCGTGTTCAGAAGAGCGAGATGAAGAGGTGCGAGGTGAAGAGGAGGCTGAGAGGATAGAGGAGGCTGAGAGCAATGGATAGTGTGAGTGGAGATGAAGGGTGAGAGGTGAGAGCTAACCATATACAGTCGCTTCAGTCTACTTGGTCCATACAAGATGGGGGTCTCGGTCTCATGTAGTCTCATGTAGGCCCTTTGGTATCCCACATAGGGTGTTTGGTCTCTGTTTGGGCTGTGTTTAAGCTCTGTTTAGATTCCGTTTGGGATTTGTCTGACCTCTGTTTGGATTTCACGGCTGCCAATAATAATGGCGAATATTTTCTCTCTGTAGTTCAAGATAGTTTGTGTAGTCTGCTGTGGCCCATTAACCTTAGCGGAGTTTTGCTCACTATTTCTGTGTTTGTGTGTTGCTGTGTCTATGTGTCTATGTGTCTCTGTCTCTGTCTCTGTCTCTGTCTCTGTCTCTGTCTCTGTCTCTGTCTCTGTCTCTGTCTCTGTCTCTGTCTCTGTACACACTTGTACACACTTGTACACACTTGTACACACTTGTACACACTTGTACACGGCTGGCCCTTCACAACTGTCTCGTATTCGACCCGTATTCGATCTACATTTCCGAGTTGTTTATACAAGATATGCCCATGGAAACAGAACATTCTCTGACGCTAGGAAGCAATAGATCATCACATGTTTGAGAAACTGCAAATTCCATTGCTAGCCTTATTGCTAACCTAGAATGTAAGACCCGCACCTATATTATACAGATAGAGACATTAAACAAATAGTAAATATTACGCATAGAAACATATATAGTAAACGTTGCAGACAGAAACATTCAGAAACAGAAAACACAGACAGAAACATTATACAGAAATATTCAGAAACAGGAAATCCAGAAAGGAATAGGATTAGATAGAGACATATACAGTTAGCCACATAGGAATACAGGTGCATATAAACAGAAGCGTTGAACAAAAGCACGGTACAAAAGTACAGTGCAAAAGTACAGTGCAAAAGTACGGTACAAAAGCAGAAACCCAGGTACTTTAATGTAGAAAGACAAAAAAAAAAGTTAGTCAGTTAGACAGCTAGAATTTACTAGCAGTTAGCCATTTATCCAGTTCGTAGTACGTGGCCTTTGACTTTGACATAAACCTAACTATGCCTCTCGGAACCTACATTCTCTCTCTATTCTATATATAGCCTTGCCTCTCCATCTAGAACTGATCTATCCCGCTCCCTCCGCGTGCTCACCTGATCACACTAGTCACTATTTAGGCGCGCATTTATACCTTTTGTGCAGATCGTTGTTGTATAGATCAAGTTCGATGCATGTAAAACACGGTGGAGAAGAATAAGGAGGAATAATATTCCATCGTGCAGGCACTTTTTTCAAACAGGAACCACCTGGTGGGTAAGCGTGGCTAGTTTGGAAAATATTCTCCAAATCCAGGTGGAACACAGAGATCTTAACGATGCTGAAAAATAAAAAATCAAAGAAAGTAATGAAAAAGAAACAAAATAAAATCAATGAAAAAGAAATTAAATAAAAATAATGAAAATAATGAAAATAAACAACAAACCATACTATAGACTAGGCTTGTATTAGTATTGTATTAGTATAGTATTAGTATAGTATTTGTCTCGTAGATTATATCAGTACATTAGGTATACGTATATCTTTTATTATATCGTCCTTCTTTCAATCATTAATTTATGTAGTCGACTAGTTATTTACAACCTTAAGTGTACTCGGGTTTCTTGTCATGTCTGGTAATGAACCATCACTCAACCTCCTTCGTCCAAACTCTGATGATCTCTTTTCTCCCAAATCCATTTTAGGTTGATCGTACAAATATAAGTCATCATCTCCATGTGAAGAACTAAATGAGTTCAGATTATTATGTTGATGTCCATTCATCGATCCTGCAACTACTCCTCCTGCTGCTGCCATTGCACCAGCTCCTCTATCGGTCAGATTACCTAAAAATGGATTGTTATTTATGTTAAATGGGTGCTTTTGTTCAGGTGGTCCTGAAAGTGTAAATTCATCATCTTTCTCTTGGTCTCTATCTTGCTTTCTTCTATACATGAAAAATGCAATTAACCCTACAATAAGAACTGCTCCTACTAATCCACCAATTACTGCTCCAACTATTCCTCCGGTACTTATGGATTTCTTACTACCTCCATCATTAGATCCATCGGCACCTTTACCGTTTGGATTACTGGATGAAGTACTGGTTGGATGCAATGTGGTAGTGGCAGTTCTAATCACTTGAGTTCCAGAGGCTGATGCTGTCACCGTGGAAACAAGAGTTTGTATCGAAGCTTCAGTAGTGGCAGATGAAGAATCAGAGTCAGTGGTTGAAGAAGAATCTGAACCTGAGTTGGAACTACTTGAATCAGTGGAACTCGACGATGAACTAGTTTTTGAGCTTGATGATGAAGACTTGGTTTTAGTGGATGATGAAGAACCAGAACTAGTACTTGATGATGATGATTTCGTTGATGAAGATGAAGATGAATCCATGGTACTGTAGGATTCAGAGGAATCAACGTATAAGAGGTAATAACTAGAACCACCACAGTTATCGTCAGGATAACCAACGCAGGCAGTGTTACAATTACTCAGTGAAACAGCTTGATCACTCAGGGGAACCTCTGAACCACAGTAACAACTATCACCGTTGAATAATCCCATGACACCATCACCACTACACACTGATTCACAGTGGCCCAGTGATTGGTACATATAAGTGTCTCCTTTAGTAAGCAGAACTGCACTCTCTGGGTAGCAACCATATTCAGTGAAGGCAGCCGATACTGTTGCCAAGAGGGCACTCAGTATATGGAAAAAACGCATGATAATAATGTAAAATGATGTAAAAAAAAAGGAGTTTTGAATTAAAATGGGTTTATATGATGAAGTTATTGGGTATAATACGATTATATAAAATGATTATATAAAAAAACCCCCTTAAAAAAATTTAAAATTTTTGGTTGGTATAAATTGATGTTTATAAATTAACAACAAAGAATAATGACGATGACAGTGTTGACCAACAGGATACAATTAATACAAAGTACAGGTAGTAAATGGATTAGATTGGAGGGAACAACAGATATCAATGCAACTAAGTGAATATTAGATATTGGATTTTATTTTAGTTAAGATCGGATTCCTAAGATATTGGACTCAAAATGTTTATCTTTGAAGTGCCAGGGGGGAGGGGGGCGGAGGAAGTGAATACCGGTTCTTGGATAATGCTGTGAATAGGGGGTGGATGTAGAAAATGTATAGACCGTGTGCTAGCTAGTGTGCAACGATGAAACGGCGAAACGTTGTCACTAATCTGGAACTTCTACTTAACGGTGATGCCAGTATGTTGGGATGCCAAATATCAAATTTTATGAAGGGGGCGCAACGAGTTGTTTTTAACAGAAAAGACGTAAATATAAGGTTAATCGAAAGGCCGGTGGGGGAAAAAAGCAAAAATAAAAAATAAAGACTAATAAACAAAGTAATAAAAATAACGATAAAAATAAATGCACTGAGAAATATAAATAAATACAAAGGTAAATAAAAGGCAAGAAAATAAGTGAGGTGGATAAGGGTGTTGGGGCTTGGGGCTTGTTTCATACATATGTTAGCTGTTTACAACTACTGATATATGTTGGTATGAAGTATGTTCTGGTCTGATTCATGTGTTGGCTTGATGTGTTGGCATTTGGAGACCATGGCTGGAATGGAATGGAAATGGGAATGGAAATGGATATGGAAGTGAAGGGAAATTGACATGCTTTGGTGAAAAAAAATAATAATAATAATAAATTAAAATAAATTAAATAAAATTGAACTGAATTGTAGAAGAAAAAAATAATAAAATAATAATAATGAATAAAATCGGCGTGAACATGAACTCGAACAAGAGCGACGCCAGTGCTTCGGAATGCCAAGGTACCACAACGTATATGGTATGGATCTGGTGGCCAGTAAGCGGTATTCGAGGCAGATATGTAGAGCGAAAATAGCAAAAAGTAGCAAAAAGTAGCAAAACATTACAAAAAAATACAAAAAAATACCGAATATTAATCTACATTTTAGTGGTCTTTAGCGCCTGTAGTGAAAATTTAAATCTGAAAAACTCAACATAGAATGAAAACAAATACCAAACAGTGGCCGTATGATCATTGAAAATTCCCATAATACCAAAAAATATTCAGTAATCAACAGTCTATAGCCACCAGTCAATTTTCGAAGTTCAGCAGTAAGCAGTCTATAGTGATTGCCAATTGGCTATAGCCAATGGCCTACAGTCAATATTGGTAGACATGCTACTACTCAATGGTTTTTACTGTATTCTATACTCTACAGTGTAGCTCAAGAAAAAGAAATAAAATGGAGAAGGAAAATAAAAATAAAAATAATCAAGTAATGAAACAATATATATATATATATATATATTTATGAAATATTCATAGCATTGGCATTCAGAAGAAAATTAATAAAACTAATAAAACTTGGATCCACCTGATCTCCATTTGCTAGTTGTTATATTAAGACTTCTGTCCTCCTTGAACCCAGACTGAAACTGACCTAATAGTAGTTGTATCCAATTCATCATTATTTACATGGTACATGGTTTTCAGTTCCCTGCGGGAGGGGAACTTAAAGATTTAGAGTACTTCCAGAGAAGCAGAATGGCTCTCTATAAGGAAGAGCCGCACTTAGCGTAACAAGGTAAGAAAATAAAACATCGAAAAGCAGTAACTGCAAAACGCATACCCATGAGGAGTATGAAACTTTGAGTGTAATAATACTAGCACGGATTTCAGTGTAAAATCTAAATAAAATAAGTTGAATTACAAATCTAAATTAAATAAAATTTTAAAAATTTGCCACAGAGATTGCTAATAGCTTCAGAAAAGGTGAAGGTACAATTGCAAAGAGCAATATCCCAGTTGAACTTTAATCCCACAGAAGGAACACAGACAACGTGCATTCATAAACTCAATTACTCACAAACACAATTATGTTATCAGTTGCAAACGAATTACTTCACAAATACAATTAATTCACAGACACCAAAATGAAAGAAATTATTTGCACAAATCGATAACATAAACAGTACCAAACAAGTAATAACCTGCTCTGGAGGTGGAGGCTGATAGCTTGGCTGATTGCTTAGCTATATTTTTCTGTTCTTTCCCTGCATAATTAAGAGCCCGTAGCGTATCAGAATGATACATGCAATTTCCATTTGCTTGAGAACAATAAAATCTGAAACGTCGAATTCGTTAATTCAGGTACAGACAAGGGCAAGCCATGGTAGGCGTAGTGGTAGTAGCTTTCGAAGAGGTCGATTACCTGATACGGTTAATAATAAAGTCTTTCTTTTCTTTTTTTTATTATCTTTCAAACTATTTAAAGATGCAAAGATTAATATTATACTTATAATAACCTGCTCTACATTTCCATTATTATCATATGAATCTCTTCTTCTCGCTAAATAAAGGTCATCCAACAAATAGTTGCTAAGTTAGACTTGTAAGCGGAAGGGTAAGGCAAAATAAGCGAAAAGTGCAAAAAAAAAGACTAATAATAACTTTGTTAAAACCTTACTGGGAGATTAGAACTTCTTACTATGGAGAAAAGTTAGAAGAGTATTAAGCTTATTTCTTATTATGGGCAACGGATAACCCCCTTAAGCCACCCGTATAATTAATTTTTGTAAATTGGCTTTCGGAGATGCTTATTTGTAATTGCTTTTCCCCGAATTTTTCAGCTCGTAAATTTCGTACCTGAATTGGCTAATACTGTAAATCAACCACTAACGAAAACAACTGCTAAAACTATTAACTAAGACAATTGGCAATGTGATACTGACTAAAACCATTGACTATTGACCTCTAGTATACTTATACATCACAGTTGTTTTAGGACAGCGGATAACATTTGGACTTCGAATATGCTCCTATGGCGAATAAGTAAGTATTCCATATAGAGATCAGTAGGTCATATTGTCTTATCGGTCTACACCTCCTGTCTACTCCATGTCTTCTACTTCCCCCTATAATTTATTATTTATCAGGATCACTTATTTTTTCTGCATATTTCACGCAGCTAACCACTCTGTAAGTAGCCTTGTATCGATTTGCGAGGGCTTAAGTAGGCGCACTTTGGATCAGATTTAGGCATAGAAAAATAAAAGAGCCAGGCTGAAACACTCAGTAAGCATGAACAATAGCCATATAACACCTTGTCAAGTTGATCATGTGGGTCAAAATGATCAAGTTGGATACCATGGCTCGTAAGGGAGAAGCAGGAACTATGCATGTTATTTTTGTACTGTACATTTATGTCTACATATGCCATTTCTGGCTTCTAACTGTCTTACTCGTTAACTTGATTTACTGGTGAACTGAAATTTGCCTTGAATTACTGCGAAATATGCAGATTCTACAAGAGTTATTCATTTCAAGTGAAGACTTGGATCTACTGACCTCCGAATAGGAAGAAACAAGAAAGGATTAAAATACATGAACACAACAGATGGAGACGATAACATGTAACATGGGTAACAGTACACCCCATCTACTCTTCTGCATTCTTCTACTACTCTACATTCTCCTACTCTATGTACTCTCATCTCGGCTTAGGATCTTTTACACGATTTCTGAAATACTCTGTGTGGTCTCTCCCCAGGCTTTCCTTTCCATCACTCTCCCAAGCTTGGCATCTCAACTTCCTAGCATTTCACCATCTCACCATCTCTCGCAGCTTAGCATCTCTTTTGGTTACTCCCTGCACATACCGCACAGGTTTACCCGGATGTGAGTGCAAAACGTATAAAAGGAGCATCCCCCGTCAGAATTAAAAAAGCTAAGCGACTTATCTTGAAATATAGGGTATGGATTCCATGAAGTGCCTTTCAAGAGAATTGCTGAGACCAATAGAGACCCTTTTCGCTAACCACGATCCCATTTCCATAGATCGTCGTTTGATAGTAGTGGGGCCCACATTTGTAGTTTTCTAGTAAAGTAGACTTTTCGTCTTGTAACTTGTAAGGGCTATCCTAGACTTATCCTAGCCGCTAGTCATACCCTAGTTTTGTTCTAGTAGTAGAAAATAGAAAATTTTGCAGCCCTCATCAGAGCTACACTGAACTGCTAAACCAGGTGCTCCAACACACGTGAATAATCACATGACATAGACTGTACGTGCAAGCCATTCTGTAAAGATCGCCTTTAACTGATCACTACATTTGATTTACATTTGATTCCATTTGATTCAATTCAAAACTTTTACCTTTACACCATTTCAACTTCTAACTTTTATACATCCTTTTTAGCTTGATTGGGATATGCTGTTTGAGCTTGAAACTGCTCTCCTGGGTTACAGAAACGAACTCAATTCCTTGGATATACCGGCTTTCTTCAACACGTCGTCACAGGATGCCAAACCCCGAATATCACCTTTGGTCACCCGGATGAAGTTGAAGAAAATCACCGCCGAAATAAGTAGAATCAGAGAATTGCTGCTGGCCAACCAGAATAAAGGTTCGAAAGAATTGATAACCCAAGTGCAGAATCTCTTGGAAGAAAAGACCTATATGAATAACGAACAGTACGAAGTCTGGAAGCATGACCAGATCACAAGCCACCAAGATGAAGATGATTTAAATTTCAATTCAACTGAAAATAATAATAATAATAATGCAAATAGCTTTGCCCTGGGCTCCAATGCTAGACTCTTGGGAGACAGTAGCAAAGAAACAGGCGAAGAGAACTTGAACGAATTAAGACAGAGATTACTTTCACTGAAATCCACGTCTTTGCTTGATAAAACAAATGAATACCATGAATCCGTGCAAGAAGACATCCTTAATGAACTCACCGGGTTTGCTGCCACGTTGAAAGAATCGGCCATGAAACTTTCAAGTAAGATTGCTGAGGATACCAAAGTCATGGAATCCACCAGTGAAAACTTGGCCAAGAATCTGGGGCTTATGGGTATCGTTGATCGGAACTTGAACCTGTACGTGATGAACAAGACCGGTGGGAAGATATCGATTTGGTTTTTGGCGAAAGTCGGAATACTACTCTTCTTCTTATTCTTCTTCATGGTAGTATTGATCAAGATATTCCCGAAGATGTAAGAGAAGAGTGAAGAGAGGAGAGGAGACGAGATGAAAGGAGAGAAGTGGTTTATAGCATATAACGAGAAAACTAGGAGTGAAAACTAGGATAAATACATCAAGTCCATATAATGAAATGTGTAATAAAAATCTATATATAATAATAAACAGAGAAGGAAACAATGCTAGTTTCATCAATCATTATTCTTATGCAATTACCGACATAAATAAACCATATTATTGGTCCTTGGAAGCAGAGGTAAGTTTCTGTTCCAAATGAAGGTTTTTATTGTTATTTTTATGGTGGCTATTTTTATGGTGATGTTGATTCTGAGATTGACCATTACCATGTTTTGGTTGCTTTTGGGTTGGAGTTGGTGTTTCACTTGAAGACTTGACTTCTCTTTCTCTTTCTCTTTCACCTTGTGACAGTTCAGAGGTAGTAGCAGCTTCATCGGTAGCCTGTGGACTTTCAGACAAAGCCAGGAATTGTCTAGGAAGATTACCACAACGGTCTTTACCAAAGTTAATTTTCAAAGTCTTATAATCATCGAAAGATTTGATCCCATCGATCGCTTTAATAGCATTGGCGATATTCAAGAAATTAACAAAGGCACAGTTTTTCTCTTGCAAATAGTTGATCTGCTCAATATCACCGAAAGTCAGGAAATCTACTCTTAATTTTTCTTGATTATAGTAGTTGAAATCTTGAATATTCCCGACGTAAATGTTTCTCAGAGCCCCATTGGAAACTGCTAACGATAAGGCATTGAAAAGAGGACCCGAATGTTTACCCCAACCAACTTTAATTCTTCTGTTATGGATGGTTAACCCATGGATTTGACACATGGCAAAGAATTGAGCAGCAGCGATTGGATCAACAAAAGTAATGAAACAAACATGTCTTTCCTTTAAGAAACGAATACTTTGTAAAAGTCCACCTCTTACCACGTTACAAATTTCTTCGACGGTCAGTTCTTGATGAAGATTACCCAAATAAACCGTTCTATTACCCAAGTTATTAGCACCACCAGCTTGAGTAGCTATTTGAGCAGCAGCAGCCAGTTGTTGAACTAAAGCCAGTGAAATAAAGTCTCTATCAGCAGCGGTAACAATATTTTCCATTCCTGGAGCCAACCCTAAATATTGAGCTGCATTATGTTGTTGAGTCTTGGTAATAAATGCACATCTATCTTTCCCATAGAAGCATTTTTTGTCCATATATTTTGGTTTTTGAATTAATCCTTGAACACAACGGATGGCACTTAAAATCAGAAGGAAATGAATGAAAGCGATCCCCTTTTCTGGGATAATTTTAATACAGTCTATAACCCCATACATCAGTAAATCATCTCTTAATTCTTGTTCTGAAATGATATTGCCAGTCTCCGGGTTATTCAAATTACCCAAGTATACGTTACGGGTAGCACCATCTTTTTGGATCAGTTCCAAAACGGTAGCCAGAATCTGAGTGTTATTACCCCAACCAATCTTAATATCATTACCATTAATATTTAATCTTTTCAACATACAATCCAGATGGAAGAGTAAAGCACTCTGTGGATCTACAAATGAAATGAAAGCACAGTTCTTTTGGGGCAAGATCTTGACGCTCTCCAAGATACCCAGACGAACATAATCAAGAAGTTCGTTTGGTTTGATATCTGAAGGAATATTACCCAAGTAAACGGTTCTAGAATGAGCGGAAGAGTTGTTTCCAAGGGAAGAAGAAGGAGGAGGAGCAGACTGTTGACGTTGATCGTACTGGGATTGATGATATGAATGGTAGACCTGTGACTGAGGAGGTTGCTGTTGTTGGCCAACAGCAGTAGCAGGATCATGAGAAAGAGTTGATTCCATATCGTCCAAAGGTTGCAGGAGTTCATCAGAAGGCATATTACCCCCATAGAGATTAGCATGATGTTGATGTTGATGTTGATGTTGATGTTGATGTTGATGAAGATGGGAATAAGGATGGCTGGAAATAGGATTTTGAGTTAAAGAATTGGCAAACGAATGTAATTGGTGGCCCTGATGAGGCATTCCAAAGGGGGTTCTTGCACCTTGCAAATACCCACCCATAGCCGGTTCATCTGGAGGCAGGGCCAGAAGAGCCTGCAGATGTTGGCTCAAACTTGGAGAAGGGCTATTGAATCTGTTTTCATGTTCTGGATCAAAATAGAGAGATGACTGGGTTCCGTTGTCCAAGTTCAGAGAAAGCAACATATCGTTCTGGTGACTTTGGATCTGACTGGGGCTCTGGTTCTGGTAAAGGTGGTGGAAATGGGGCTGTGGGTGTGCCTGGTGGAGTTGGGGGTGTTGATGAACAGCCTGGGCCTGGGCCTGGGCTTGAGCTTGTGCTTGGGCCCGAGCCTGGGCCTGAGCCTGGGCTTGCACACGGGGTGAGATCCCATTAGTCATATAGGCTTCCTGGTCATAGTTTTCTGGCAGCATTGCTTGATCTCTGACGTATCGGTAATGATCGTACATGTTGTCTTGGCCGTAGCTGGAATTAGAATCGTCCAGGTATCCGTTCTGGGCCATCATTGGAAGATGGGATCCAGTGGTGGCAGCATTCATGTTTGGGTACATAGATGGGCTAGGGCCATCCTGAGGAATACCATAGAAGGCATTCTGCGATACGTATAAAGGAGGCACCGCGTAAGGGTCGTAGTACGACATCTTAGACGAGTGGTTCTATGGACAGATCGGGGGTTATGGAGAGGTGGGGCGGAGGGGCGATGGGGTGGTTGTAATCCGATACTCCAAAATATAAAAAAACAAGATCCTTTTTTTTTTAAATTCCAAAAAGATGTTATAAATTTGTGATGGTTGATTTTTGGCAGCAGAAGAAGAAGAGAAGAGAAGAGAAGAGAAAAATCAAAAAAAAAATGTAAATAAATAAATGATAAAATAATGAAAGGAAGGAAGACAGGAAGGAATGAAGAATTAAGAAAAGGCATACGAGTGGGAAAATAATATGTAAATAAATAAATAAATAAATAATAAAAAGAAAAGCATCTAGAAAATGCAACTAGGAAATAGATGAAGGACGTGGTAGGATTCACGGCATTTGCTTTGCATTACGTACAACATCGAGATCAGGCTTCCACGGAGTGTGGGAGTATGTGTGGGAGTATCTGTGTGAGTATGTGTAGGTGTAGGTGTGGGCGCTAGGAAGGGGAGTGGAGTGAAGGGGAGCAGAGCCTAAGAGGTAGAGGTGCGTAACTTTATTTAGTGAGTATACTGGAAATGCTAGTGCTAGTTCGAGGGCGGTGACAGCAGAGGTGTTCAGAGTAATCTAAGTAAACTGACTATTTCAGGTTGAGAGATATGTCAGTTAAGAAATGTTAGTAGTTCAGGTAGAGATATATTAGTATTTCAGGTACTTCAGAGAATCGCTAGTTCAGGTGTTCAGGTGGTTTATGCAATTATGCCTGAATCAGAGGTTTGTGGTGCTTCCCTGCTTGAAATCAGATCACAGAGTACAGCGCACAGATTAATGGCCACAGAAGATCAAGATCACAGATCACAGCTAGATCGCATTTACAGAGGCACGGCACAGACAGGCGAACACAGATGTAATATCTGTTTATGTAATATCTATTTATGTAATATCTGTTTATGTAATATCTGTTTATGTAGTATCTGTTTGTGTAGTATCTGTTTGCGTGGCAGTAATGGATCTGTATTTTCCGCTTCTACCAATTAGACTTCATCAGAATCAAAAATACATCAGCTTGACTATGTTACTCGTATATACGTGTTTGTGTGGCTGTCTCTCCATTTTCTAACCTCTTCGCTGCGGCGCTCTCCGTCCCTATATCAGATATATGCACTGCGCTGCGTGAATCGATATGTTCCTTCCCACACAAGAACTCCATGCCCTTTTCATTATGTTATTGCCACTATTAATATTATTATGATATTTTATTTTCTTCCTTTTCTTCTGTTTCTTCTATTTCATTTCATCCGCTCCCTAACACATGTAAACATGGCTCAGTCTAGAATGTTGCAACTACAGATCGATTCTTCCTCTCTGTTGTAGATCCTATAAATACACACTGCCTATTCGAATGTACCCAACTTGTACCCAACTTATTGGAAAAAAGAAATAGTAGTTACCCAGCGAAATATTTCCTTATTCAGACAACTGTGTTAGTTCAATTACCTTGATTTTCACCTTTTTCAGTACTGTAAAATAAACTATTGCTAGTACGTGCCTGCGATGTAAAAGATATTGATTACGCGTAAACTTTAGGTGAAGTATGGCACAAAAGGAATGTTCCAAATGTACACATAATTATATATACATGGTTTGTGGTATGTGAGTGTAAGCGGGCCTGCGTCAGTCTAATCCAGGTTTTAATTTTACCTCTTCTACTTATTTACGGCTCAGCTCTTGGTGGTATGACGCTGCGCTACATCTCTGCATGTATGAAAAATACCTTCGTTGAACACACACCTGCATTCGTTTGTTTCACCTATGCTCAAAGAAGAGCCTGTGTGGCTTGCGGATCTAATCTAAAGTTTGAACCATATTAAGGCAAGATAAAAAAGAATCGACGGGTTATAGTTAGCTAAATCATAGGTGCATTACTACAAGAAATATCTTTAGCATAGCTAGCAGTGTATAATATGTAGATATGTAGATATAATGTGTCCTATGTTGAAACTATTCAAAAGCATAGAAAGCTCCACTGATTCTATAGTGCCCCATCAACACAGGACTACATTGGTGTCCATAGATTACCCACTTTAAGACAACTCATCTAGTATACAGACTTCGTTCAAGGCACTTGTAATCTATATACCACAAACGCATTAGTTAATGCAAAGAGCGATAAAGAGCCAAATTTTTCAACTCAAAGAGGTGTCTGTAATTATGTTTGTGCGCTGTTCGTACATTTTCAGAGGAACCAAATTTATGCAGCAACACAAGACTACCCGATTCAGTACTCCCTAGGTATTCCCTAGGTATTTCCTAGGTATATGTAACAAATATCAATACTCAAAGGAAACCTGGACAAACTGAGAACACATAACAAGAAAATAAGCTTTGAAGGCGTATTTAAGCAGGCCAACGGCAAAATTTACGATGTATCAGTCAAATCCCGAGATTCACCGCTTATAGCTGCCTGGTATTTTTTGCGTGCTCTCAACCATCAGCTTAACTTCTGGTATTGAAGCGCAAGAATAGTACCCATAGATTAAATATGTGTGTGTATTAATTTTAGCTATATGAATTTAGGGATTGATATAGACAGAGGTTACAAAGGGTTTTCTATAATGCTGCTTCTTCTTATTTATCTTTCATTCTTCAAAGTATTTTTCGTTTGTGTATAAATCCAGTAAGTTGGCCATTTGTGAATTGCCAACAGAGTGGTCCACAAAAGATGTCGGGAGAAAAGAATAAAAACTCTAAAAAGTCTATTCTCCATCCAGTTCTTCGGATTCAGTGGAATTATCAACCTCTGTTGAATTATCGATCTCCGTCTCTGGGTCTTCTTCTGTTTCCATGGCTTCGTTGTGTATAGAAGTTTCACTAAGAGAAGAATTTCCCTTTATCTCGGCCTTGTAATCGGTTAGTAATTTTTCAATGCTTGAAGGCTCTTCTTTAATGGAAACCTTCTCATTCTTGATCTCTTGGGATTTTAAATCTTCAGCTTCTTTATCAACATTTTCAGTTGTAAAGTGTTCCTGTTTTACATTATTTTCTATCACGTCGTCAGTTTCTTTTTCTTCGTTCATAGATTCAGATCCACCTTCATTATCACTTTTTTCATCACTAGAAGATCTGTCCATGTTCGAGTCTTCAGTTTCATCTTCTACGCTTTTACTTTCATCATCGTTATCTTCCTCTTCTCCCGTGTTTTCTGCAAAGTCTATTCCTTCACTGTCATCACCTTCTTCTTCTTCAAGATTTTTATCCGATTTAATCTTTTTACGTGGGCTATCCTTTTCTTTTGACTTCTTCCATCTTTTGGGTCTTTTGAGTTCTGGCCTTACTTCTAGTGGCACACTTTCAATGTCAAAGGTCTGTCGATTTAAATTGAATGTATTCTTAGATTTATACGCTTCATTGATTCCTGGTATACTACTATTTGTCACTCCAGATCCATGCTCCGCCTCCAATTCTCTAATTTTATCTTTCTTTGAGTTTAAAATATGGAAGAATTTCTGCTCTGCATCTTTCATAATGTTTGAATGCTCCGTTGTGGTCCTCAGGAGTTCATTTTTAAAGTAGTCCATTTCTTTAGTGATATCTAACAATTTCTGCTTTAGCTTTTCAGCTTCACTTTTAGAATCTTTGTATTGTAATACAGCTAATTCCATCCAATTCAATACATTGGTTTCCTCCGGATTAGCGTCCATGGCCGCTTCTTGCATAAGAGTAAGCTTTATAGTACCAGCTGTAACAGGTAACCTCCCGGTAGTCTTGACGTCTAAATATAGTATTGGTTCAGGGTCAACTTCAGTATCAATTTTGAGTTCCCCCCTACTATTGTAGTACAGTTTTTGGGTGACATAGCGACCTTCTAAAACAAAGGTTTCATTTGTATTACTAGTTGTACTTGAAGTCTCTTCTACAATATGCACCAATTGATTAGGTTCCAGACTTAAGTCTTCTCTTTTCACCTTGGGGTGGTTCACATGTTTTTTCAATAAATAAGACTCTCCTTGTATTAAACGCTTAAGTAAAGTGTTCCAGGACTCAATTGGTATTCTCTTCTGTGTTCCTTTACAACGAGCCAATTCTGAGTCTGTGAAGGAGCCCTCATATGTCCCTTCAGGAATCAACCCAGTGATAGAAAACTTGGAGCTATTGAAATATGTATGCAAATATATCAGATCCCTTCGTATCAAATCTCCTGTTCCCTCATCTTCAACAGTCAAGGGAATACCTGTAATGGTTCCTTTCAACACCGACTTTGTCATTATTCAAATTAGATTTTTGAAAATATATATTATCATTTCTCGCTAAAAGTGAAAACCTGGAGATGCCGCACCTTCATCGGGGGAAGATGCGGCCGGTTTTAATTACCTTTTCGTGCAGTATTTTGTAGCAGTTATCAAAATCTGGGGTAATTATTGTGTAGGAAAAAAAGGGATAATCTTTTAATCACACCATTACAAGATGGTTGATATCAGAATAGAGGGATTAGAGATTACGAAGTCGAAGGAAAGGGGAATTCAAGAGGTTGAATCAACATCAGACCAGGATTTGGAAAAGGACCCCTTTGTGACACTGTGGGTTTACAGAGAGACTGGAACACAAACCTTCAGAAAATCACAGGGTAAAGTATGTACTGATATATACTCAGACCTAATTGCAGATCAACAAATACCTGACCCATTTATTGATACAAACGAAAAACAAGTACAATGGGTGGCCCATAAAGATTGGGAATATCGAGCTGAACTACATGGATTGAAAAAGAATTTGAAGTTTACAAAATTGATCTTCCATGGCTTGGATACTTATACCATTATCTCCATTAACGGGAAAGAAATACTCAGAACTGATAATATGTTTAGAAAGTACATTGTAGATTTAAACCCCAGTGATATCAAGAAAAAGAACTATTTAACTATATTATTCAAAAGCTCCTTAAATATATCAAAAAGCTTGGAACATCAATATGGTACCTTGAATTGTTGGAATGGTGACACATGTAGACTATACGCTAGAAAAGCGCAATATCATTTTGGATGGGATTGGGGTCCAAGATTGATTACCTGTGGACCATACAAGCCTGTTGAAATTGTAAATACTAATATGTTCATAGAATCATTCGAAGTGCACCTAAAACTGGTGAGCCTTAGCTTGGTTGAAGGATCTTTCATTATAGACGTTTTGATAGACAAAGCTAAGGATCTAACTATCAGAATACTAAACCCAGCCACTGAGGATGTTGAATTTTCGTATTCCACAGAAATTTCTTTCTCTGGCAAAATCGAAGTGAACTTTTCTTTGGAAAACCCACACTTGTGGTATCCAAATGGTATTGGCTTACCATTTTTATATAGAATTGAATGTTGCATTGGTGACTACATAGTTTCAAAAAATTATGGATTTAGAAGAATTGAGTTGATACAAGAGGAAATAAAGAATCAAAAAGGTAGAACATTCTATTTTAAAGTAAATGGTATTGCAATCCAATCCTTAGGATCTAGTTGGATTCCAAACCATTCTTTTGTTAACAGACTTCAAGATGAAGATTATACTCGAATGCTTGAGTTGGCAATTTCAGGGAATCATAACATGATTCGAGTTTGGGGAGGAGGTATATACGAAAGTGAACATTTTTACAATGAGTGTGATAGGCTCGGGTTACTTGTATGGCAAGACTTTATGTTTGCTTGCGGTCAATATCCTGCAAATATTGAGTCATTTAGAGAAAATGTTACGGAAGAAGTGACTCAACAGATAAGACGTATTAGCCAGCATTGCTCCCTTGCTATATTTGTAGGTAACAATGAAGATTACAATATAGCCGAAGCTTGTAAATTACAATGGGACGAAGAAGATAGTTCAGGAAATTATCTTTCAACTACATTTCCAGCAAGAACACTTTATGAAAATATATTTCCGAAGCTTGTTCAACAATACTCCGAAAATATCCCTTATCACCCTGGATCACCTTGGGGTGGAAAAGGAACTACAGATCCTACAGTTGGTGATATTCATCAATGGAATGTGTGGCATGGAACCCAAGAAAAGTATCAGGATTGGTATAAATTAGGAGGTAGATTTGTATCAGAATTTGGAATGGAAGCATTTCCTAATATTTCAGTATACAATAACAGCATAAGTGACAAAGTGAACTTATATCCGCAAAGTGAATATCTAGATTTCCACAATAAAGCCCTAGGATTTGAAGGTAGGCTATCATTATATATTTTAGAAAACCTCAGGATCAGGAAAATGACTTTATTGAGTTGGACTTATGTTACTCAAGTCATGCAAGCAGATTGCTTGGGGTATGCTTTTAGATTTTGGAGAAGGAAATGGAACAAAGAGCAAGAACGAGAACTTGGCGGTGCATTAGTATGGCAGTTGAATGACTGCTGGCCGGCTACGAGTTGGTCAATCATAGATTACCACAAACAACCAAAATTGTCTTACTATGCTATTAAACGTGAGTGCCAAGCAATTCAAATAGGTATCCAAAGATTTCAAAATAATATCAGTGTTTGGATAGTTAATTCCTCCCTAGATGACTTTTCTGCAACCATTAATTTCAAAATCGTTCTTGAAAATGGCTCTGAATGCCAACAAGTTAATCCAATACATGTGCTAGCTTTGAATAATCTGACTACTGAAGTATTAGAAAATCTACCTTTATTAAGGGAGGCGTCAATTATCAAGGCAGAGTTATTGGACAATAACAAAAACATTATTTCGTGGACTAGTGATTGGCCACAGCCACTAAAATACCTACTCTTTTCCCAAAGAGATGTTCATTACGAAGTATTAAAAAATAAAATTGTCGTTTGGTCAGATAAACCAGTTAAGGCTGTAAGCTTATATTCCAAAAGAAAAGATTACTTTTTAGAACTCGAGGATAACGGGTTTGATTTGTTTCCGAATGACAAGGTTTATGTTAAATGGTACAATGAAGTAGAAGACGCCATGATATCAATTCAATACTACGAGGAATAATTTACATATTTTCTTTATTTATTAAACCATTTAATAGAATGGGCACCAACCACAATAAATTAATGACAAATTTGCTTCATCTGTAGCTTCTTGAATTAATTCATTCACCATAGCTTCTACATTCAATGACCCACTTAATTTATCTCCAACTTTTGCGATTGCTCTTGACGCTTCCGAGCCTTCTTCAGGTTTTTGGATAGCAACCATACCCTCTTCACCTTGCTGCAATTTATTGAGTCTGATAGGAGAAATGGACCAAGAATATAATGGATCCCATCTTAAGACATCCAAGATAGCCAAAATATTTTCTCTATTGTCTCTAAGTACACGGAATGTATGCTCACAAGAAGTTGAAAATACTCCAGCAGTTCCAGTAACTCCAAAGCCATCCACAATATCGCGTGTCAAACGAAATGGAACCGTTTCTGGAATTGGAAGTAACTTACCTTGATCAAAAGCTACACCTAAATCAATATGGATTGGCTCACCACTACTTTTATCCAACAAAATATTGTTACAGTGACGGTCTCCCAATCCCAAGATAAATCCTATCATTGATGACGTTGCAACTCCTTTGCTATACTTTATTCGACTATCAAACCACTCCTCTGTGGTTAAAAATGTTTCCTTAAAAAAATTATGCAAGACTGGCCTTATAGATTTACAGATTTGTTGATATACTCTTTTTCTGCTATCTTTCGATTTTGTTTGACAATCTTTCATTAACTCCCTTGCCTTTTCAGCAGAGATAGAATCCTTTTTGTGATACGGCTTAATAACATCAATAAAAGCCATAGAATTTGACACAAATTCAATTAACCCATCATTTGGCCCCAATGGTACAGCTTTATAGGTTCTAATAGATAATTTTCTTTTTCTTGTCTCAATACCCGAATGAAGCATGGCGTTTACTTTTTCAAAAACTTGTTCCATAATAGAATCTTGTCTTAAATCATCAGAACCATGCTTAAACAACATTTTGTGAGTAGTCCCATCAGATAAAGTAGAGGTTGCAATTTTTGGCAAACTCAAACCTGAAGATGCAATTTCAACTTTTCTATCAAACAGTACAAATACAGTAATATTATTATACCTTGAAGTCATATCAATCTTTAGATGGATTGTCGGAGGAGGTATTTGAGCCAAGTCATTGAGAAACCAGGAGAATTGCCCTGATCCAGCGACGTCCAAGTAAAGGGGTTTTCCTTTTGGTGATTTATACTTAGCTAGATTTATAGATTCTTCACAGAATTTTTCAACGTGTAAAAGAACTTTAGCTATAGGTGTGTTCTTAAGCTGATCCCAAATTATCTTACCCGCTGATATTGAAGTTGGATTTGACTTTTTGGAAGATTCTCTATTAGACAATGCATAAAGATTATAAAGAGAATGATAAGGATGTTTTTGACATAAATTTTCGATTAATTTTCGCAAGGATTTTTGGAATTCAGTATCAATTTCTGAAAGTCTTGAAATCAACTGGGGGCCCCATTCAACTAACAAGTAGGAAGGTATACTAAGCAATGTATTTCGGATGGAAATATTCAAATCATCTTTATCTGAGAACTCTAACCATAAAGCAAAAAACTTATCTAAATTTCCATTATCAAATCGTTCTTCAGATATACTTTTCAAATAAAATTCAACTGAAAGTTTGGCCAAATTATTTTTATCCTCCAGAAGAACTTCTAGCTCCCCAACTTCTGTTTGATATTGTGATTTTAATTTCAGGTAATAGCGTTGGATATTTTTCTTTTCTTCAGGTTTCATTCCAGGTTTTCCATATATGACCTTTAATTCTTCGATTTCCTTTTGCCGAATACGAATCAGTTTCTTTAATTTCAGTATATCTTGATTTATCATATTATTATGGGATTCACAAAAATGGCCAAATTTTTCACAAATAAGGGAACTTTCAAGAGTAGGCTGCATATCCTTTATATCCTTATGTATAGGAATAATATAATCAGAGAGAATTGTCCCTGGCAGTTCACTTTTTGCAAGGTACATCCACTCAACCAAAGTAGCATCAACCAATCTAGGAGAAATTGATAAAGTTGAAATAGGAAGGGAAATAACTTTGTTTTTTAACTCTCTCATCATAGATATTGCAAGCCTTTGCTCACCAAGATCCCAAAGAGCATTGGATACATGAAATCTTGAAAGGTCGATTATATTTTCCTTCAATTCTCCTTCAAAATATGTTGAATTAGCAACCTCTGTCATTAAAATAGCCGAATTAAGCATCTTCTGTTGTTGGTTTAACTTTCTAGATATTTTGAATATCCTTGACATTTCGTATAACAGGTTTAAAAAGCATTGCTGTCTATTTTTGTCTTCAGTTTTTGGATGGTTTGAAAAAATACTATATATGTTTCTTCGACTAAACAATATTGATTCTGAATATTGCATATCTGTTTGATAGAGCCATTGTGGATCTTTTACATGTAGTAAGTCCGAATCCAGAACTATTCCCTTATTTTGAGCAATTTCCAGAATGGCTTGAATGGATGCAAAAGACCGAAGCCACATTAACATTCTGCTTTTTACATCGTTGACATATAAATATTTGGGAACAAAAGTTTCCTTTTGTTGTAGAATGTCCAATAAATATTGTCCACAAATACTTTGAGGATCTTCATTTTGGTTGATATCTTGTGTTATCCTTTTTAAGCAACTATATATGACTTCATTTTCATTATGAAAATTTTGGACCTCAGGTAAGTCCCAACTGCATAGTTTCCATCCAGCTTCATATTGTTCAAAACGCGATGTATTATCATCTTTTTGAAGAAGTTTTGAAACACCAAGTATACCCGACTTACCTAATACTTCAGATATTTGATTTTCTTTCATCTGGTTATTATTTTTCAGTACAGTTAAACCAGCATCATAATTACCAGATAGGAACATAAATGGTATTTGCAGATTTGAAGAATTTTTACTAATAATAGAATAAACGGTATCGGAATTTGAATCAATTGGTAAACCAGTCTCTAAATCCTCATAATCTAAATCTGAATATATTTCTCGCAACAATCTAATATCTTTATTTGATGAATGCGCTATACTTTCATGAGCTGTGTAATCTTCGTATAAAAGCATTGCAGTTTTAGGCAGGTATAATTTAAGGGAGATATGAATGAAAAATAATAAATCACAGCCTCGATAAATATCACTCATGTAACTAATACCTCTACAGGAACCTATCCTTATAGCCAATATTAATTTGAGATATAGCTCATTTAAGCCTGGGCTTGATTTATCGAATGAAGAAATAATTTTTTGAACCCGATCTATCGACTTTCTACCTAAGATAGTAATGTAAATAAAAATAAGGTATGGTAATGCTTTTTGACAAAATTTATCTGAGTGCATAGCTAATATTGAAAATATGGTCATTGGATACATTTCAGTGGTTATTTCCTCCAGAAGATCTATGTACAATTGCATAGCCCAATTTCCATGGTTACTATCTGCCGTTCTTTCCTTTGAAAATTTAAATTCAGATTCTACCTCTTTTTGAAGTGCTATACAGCTTCCATAATCAAGAGGAGAAATGTACGCTGAAATCAATTCAATATATGGTTCTAACTGCGGTATTGAGTTTACTATTTCCTTGTTATCGTGAACTTTTCTGAGTAAAACTCCCAAGGTAGACTCAATACAACTCTGAGTTAAAGCATCAGAATCAGTATAAATTTGTAATATTAACTTCACTATGGATACCAAACCATTTTGCTGATTAAAGTCAACCGTAAAATTGTCTAGTGGATTTGAAAGAAATTTAAAAACTTGGTCTTTAAAATAGCCTTCTGTATAGTAATTGGCGGCCAAAGTAGCGCACCAGAGCTTGAAAGAGTCTTTCGAGTTTTCTTCATCTTTTTCCAATGAAGAAATAAATGATATAAATATTTCACTAGAATCAAAATCAAATTTTGATTGAGTTTTAATTCGAGGGTTCCAGTCATCTGGGAATGTGTACGACAAAATTTTAGATAAACATTTGTAATTTTTTGTTTCACAAATGCTAAATTCTTCCAACGAATGAACTAAATTTTCAAAAGTTTCTATTAAAATAGAATCCCGTACTCCTTGCATCATAGAAATAGCATGCAATAAGATTGTAATCAAATTTGTTTTCTTTTCTATTGATTGCAACAGAAGCTGAATATTATTCAATAAATCTAATTCAACATTAATGCTACCCGGGGTTTCAGTTAAACGTATCAAGTTGCTGATAATAATAACAAATATATTTATTTTATCTTGAAAAGTTTTTTCCTTTTTTGTTAGATTATAGTCAAGATATTGCATCCATAAATTTTGAATTTCAGCTGCTATGGCGGAACTTTCAAATAAATAAGGAGAAAGAGAATTAACAAGTAGTTGAAGTAATTGAAAATCATTAGGATCGTTATAGTTAGTCAACACAAGTTTAATTCTGCGTATCATAAAAGTGTTATCAAGGTGAGGATTTAATTGAAGGGAAAGCCTTCGAACTAGGAAGTACACTGTTGAAAGGTCCCAGAAAGTAGATTTCAGATTTTCAGATTTTGATACTATATGCTTTAATAAATCAGAACTAGAAGTTACCGAAACATTTAACATACCCAATGGATTGGAAGCAACTGTATCAGACGACTTAAGAACTAAATATTCTCTTCGATTCAGGGAAAATTGCTTAGCAATTTTACTTTCATCACTTACATCAATAAACTTAAAAATTTCAAGCGCAATTAAGAGCAGATTATTTTGAATAACATCATTGTATCTCTTTGCAAATATTTCCTTCAAATTTGAATGAATTTTGTTTTTAATTCCATTTGCTGTGTACGATAACACAATAGCCAAAGGAGAACATTCTAAAATTAATGAGTCAAGATCCGAGTCCTTTCGTTTAAAATTCAGAAATACAGATTTGTAATCTTTAGAATGCGAAGTAATAGAAAGCAAAAGTGAAACTATCAGTCTAGAATTGGTATCATAAAATTCTTCCAATGTTTTGAATCCAAAAAGAAAATAAGGAAAATCTTCAATAATATAATCATAACCAATCCACAACTTTAACAAACTTAATCTTCTGGTCACAAACAATGTAGTCGTAGTCAGAAAGCCGAAATCTTTCGATATGAATTCAATTGCTTGCGTTATATATGGACGACAATTTTCAAAACTATAATATTCAAGTATGTTAAATACAACCGGTGTAATTAGCGATATATTTCCAGAGCAAGAAGTTAATAGAAACCAGGAAAACGAAGCAAAAACTTCTTCGCTTTGTTGAGGGTTTTCAAAGAGCATCAAAAGCTTTTTGAAGAGTAGTATATCCAAAGTGATTCTCTTAAAAATTAAGTTCACAGAACTGGCAATAGATACCAAAAGTAATGGAGACCAATTCCCAAAATTTTCAGTTTTAACTGTGTTAAAAATATCTAATGATTGAATAGATTTAGAATTGGTCCTGATTTCTTGATTTTCAACTTCTAAAAGAAAGGAAACAAACTCTTTCTCAGCACGCAAAGTATTTAAAAGCTGTTGTTCAGAACATGCAATTAACCACGAAGCAATGTCCTCCCAGTCACTAAGAAAATCTCCACTTGCACAGTGTATAGTTTTCTTCAAGAATTTGGCAGCAATTACAAAAGATATTTCATTTCTATCAATCAAAGGGTTTTGAAATAAGTTTTGTCCTAAATAACGACCAAACGACTGAATTAATGAAATCTCCTTTAATTCAACAAATATATCAATCAAATCTAAAGATTCAAAAATTTGATCTAATAAAGAAAATGAACTCTTGTTTAGATATCCAATAAGAGATCTAAATAATACATCATTTGACAATTCCAAGTAATGGCCTTTTTCTGCTATCTTTTTCAGACTAAGAAGTAAAATTAGTGAAACCAAATGTTTACAATTATAATTTTCAACCATGAATACACTATCCAGGATTGAAGAAACCATATTTCTATATTCGTTCTGCGATAACAGATCTAATTCGTTACTAAACCCCAAAGATGCATCACGCATATTTTCAAGGAAGAATAAAAAGTTTGACCCTTGATTTAAATTTTTCATCAAATACTCCACAAATAAATTATTTTCTAAAAGTATTATTTCACAAATTTTATCTACTTGTGCCTCCAGAAAATCCAAATCCATGTATTTCTGAAGACAGCTTATAGCTTGCAATTTTGTACCTAAATATAAACTGTTATCATTTAGGTATTCAATTTTGATAAGAAATATGCACCATTGAATAATTTTAATTGCCAGTTCGCTTTTATGATCCAAATAAACATAGTTTGTGATAAAATGATATAACTGTTGGCATTCGATAGAATCATTAGGAAGTTGTTCATACTCTCCCCAGCAGACAGGCGAATATTCTTTGGGTGTTTCATTCAACAAAAACTTACGAAGTGGTTCAGATTCTCTCAGTAAAGCCAAGTATTCATCAAATAAGTAGTGTGATTTTCGTAACTCATGATTTTCTTGCAACATCTTCAGACCAAGTAGCCAGGAAATAAAATTTTGACAATCCCAGGTAGATTGGATCTCATCATCTTTTATGAATGATTTATGATCGTGATTCCAATTCCATCTATCCAAGGCCCAATTAATTATTTCCAGCTGAATTGAGAATGCTAAGGTGATTTTTTTTGTGAAAACCAACTTATGAATTGACTTCCAAAATTTAAAAGATTCATTATTCAAAATTGAAGGACCCCTCAAAGTAACATTCCTCAAAATTTGGTTTAATGAATGTGCAAACATTGGCAGTGAAATTTCATTTAAAACGTCGTCTTTTGAATTTAGGATTATTTGATCAATCAACGAACATGCTACCACGCTGCATTCTTTATTCAGTATTTCAGATAAAGCCATATTGAACAAATCAACAGTCGAAGTTTTAGATGAATGCCTAACATCAAGATATGATTTTGCTGCCAAAAACGACAACGATCTTAATTTATGATTTTCCATTACCTTAAGGACTAATTTTAATATATCAGTAGTGTCTTCACCTTCAAATAGGACGACAGAAAAATTTCCACTAGAATTAGTTACATTTTCCTCCATTGTTTTAGTATATCTTATTTCTTCACCAAAAATTTGTAAATAAAGTATTAAAACTTGTAATCCTAATATAATATTTGATTCACCTGATTGTAAAAGCGATTCACAAAATTGGAAAACATTCGCAGAGATTTTTAAGGATTGAAAGATCAGGTCTACTTTTTGTCGTTTAGATACGGGTTCAGGAGTTCCCGATTCCAGTGAAGTCCCAGAAGATTTTGAAATTTTTATAAAAGTACAACAGACAAAAACAAATGCCCGTAGAGAAAGCCAATTTGAGATGTTATTATCATCCAAGCTTCCATTATGCAATTCCAACGAGCGGAATTTAAAGAAAGATTTAATATTTCTTTCGCTAGGTGCTATTAAATTAATATTTGAAGGGCTTAGGAGAAGCTTTGAAGATTTTATGCCATCTTTGAGGAAACTAATTAAAGTTGTCAAGTGATATGATATTAGCTTTTCATCCTGTGCCAAAGAGCTTTCCAGCAAGAAAGTTGATTCGCCATTTGTTAATTTTAAATTCTGGTTTTTCTTATTATGGAAATCTATTAAGCTATGTGTTTCATCCAAGTTTAAAAATAACAAGATCTGATGATGTAGGGCCACTATATTTGTATTCGAAAATCTAACAGAAAGCTTCAAACCTAGAAGAACTAATTTATAAGAAAACACAGAATCTTCCGTCAAAGTAATTATTAAGAGTTTGTTAATTATTTGAAAAATGTAAAGTAAAAGATTTCCACCTCTCTCTATTTTACTCGAGGTTTCAAGTAATAAGGGTAAAATCTTGTAGAAGTTCTTATTTTTTAACGGTTGCATGCAAACCAATGGAATAACTGCACTATTATCAGCATATAGTAATATAGACAAAGCTTTCATCAGCTCAGCCAAAAGATTTAAACCATTATCCAGAGCATGGGGTATTATTTCGTGGCTCAAAGTACATCTTATTATCTTTAAAATAAATTTAAATAATCGGTTCCAGTCACTAAAAGTTAGATGATCCCTTAAATAATTTTTCAGTAAGATATCTGTAAATATTAATAAAAAATGCTGCGAAGTTGGAGAAAATATCTGATCTGATTCAGTAAAAAGGTTATCTTCTATTTGAAATAATATACGTGAATAGTTTTTAAACTTCAACTGTTGAACGTTACCTTCAAGGCCGCTATGACTATTGACTCTTTCTTTTATCATTGACCTCATATATGAAGCCGTAGAATTACTTCTAGTTTCTGCTGCCATATTTGATGATTTTAAAACCAATGGCATCTCTTGTTCAATCAAACTGAAACCCAGTGAAATAATAGCCATGATTTCTCTGATTGATAAAACATTGGCGTTCGAAGTTATGGCTGCTAATATTTCGACTGCTTCCACTCGATCCCTGATCTTGGTGGAGTTGAGCCCCAGACATAATTTATCTACATTGGGTCTACTCATATCAAGCAGTAATCACCAGATACAATGCAATTGAGAAATTATTGACTTGACTTTAGTCCAACAAGAGATCGTCTGAGTTAAACTGGGTTTTACATAGGAATGGCGTTTACATGTTCCTCTCACTTAAACGTGTTCATTGTTGGGAAGCGTTAATACATCTCCCATATAAAGTGAAAATACGAAGTATACCAGTTTGTATGGGTAGGTGGTAGAGGAATAGTCATAAGAATACCATTTATGCAACGTATATGACACTCTTGAGGATAGTACATATACAATTTTGAACAGTTTCCTTAAAAATCTCTGATAAAAAAAGATAGAAAAAAGTATATCCCTTACATTAATTAATGCCGAGATGCAACACTCATTCCCACTGAAAAGCCCAAAGAGGAAATAGTTCAAAACTAGCAAGTACCGTACCAAATTGCAGCCACTAAGGATCATAAAACTCAAATAAAACAAGTCTTACACTAGAAGAAGTGATTAAATGGAACACCTTTTAATCTTAATTAATTTATAGACTGTCCGTTCAGAAATAAAACATTGGTTTATACTCTCGCTGATCTTGTTTTAATGATGAAATATCCAATATACTTCGAAGAAGATCAGATCCTTGCCAATTCTCGGTATACAGAAATCGACGAAAAATGTCACTGCAACGCTTGTGTCAAGGTAACTGAGAAATTGGACCAGTTGCCCAAGCTTATAGTGCTAGGAGTTGTATGTCCATTCATTTGGTGGTGGCTACTGTATGCAACTCTAAAGATGCTTCTCTCGCCTAATTTGGCGGTTGCAAAATCTGTCGTTCCTTGGTCTATTGACGCACACCGAGTCAGCAAAAATCATCTTGCAAACCGAGTAGAAATAAAGTACTGGTTTTGCTTCTCGATCGCTGGAGTGTTCTGCCATGGGATATGTGGAGCCTGTCTATGGCTTTTATTCAGGTAACTATTTCTATGTTCATGTTCATGTTCATGTTGTTCACACTGTTAGTAGTATCTTAGCTAGTTATAATATATATTTTCTCTTTCAATGTCACATGCCTGTATCCCCATCCCTATACCAGACAAAGGCAGGCGGTCCAATTTGTAGTTGTCTCATCTCCTGTAAAGATTTGGAACACCCTCGCGACTCTGTTTCTGCAAGGCTTTCTGAGTGGAGTCAAATCAACTTTTTTTTATCTGTATGCATTGCCTCTTCAATGTGGGTCTTTTCTTCTTCTTCAGATCCCCGAGTCACTTTGAAAGGCTCACCCCGAGTCACACAACCCCAGAAATTAAAGTATAAAAAATCAGCCTATCCCTCATCATAAACCCCCACCCCCCCTTGACGATTGAACATTTTCCAACTGACTGGCCCAGTTATAACTTGAATATCAATTTTAAATATGCTTCGTGGTTCTTCCATCATTGCCAAGCGTTGCAATTCTTCAACCGCTGGTCTCCTTAAGACCCCTTTATACGACAGTCACGTCAAGTTTGGCGGTAAGATTGTTCCATACGCTGGATTTGCTATGCCAGTTTTATACTCTGGCCAATCCCATATCGAATCCCATTTGTGGGTTAGAGAAAAGTGTGGGTTATTTGACGTTTCCCATATGTTACAACATCGATTCAGCGGGCCAGAATCGGTTCATTTGCTTGAAAAAATCACTCCAATCGATTTACTGTCTCTTCAACCATTCTCCCTGTCATTGACTGTTTTATTAAACTCAGAAGGTGGTGTAATCGATGATTGTATTATCACAAAACACGGTGAAAACGATTACTACATGGTTACCAACGCTGGTTGCAGAGAAAAAGACGTTGCTTTCATTCGTAACGAATTAGAAAGATTCGAAGGCGTTGAACATACTCCTTTTGAAGGTACCTTATTAGCAGTTCAAGGTCCAAAGGCCAAGGATATCATTAGTAAATTCACCAACGAAGATTTAAGCAAGATTACTTTTGGTAACGCCAAGTATGTTCAATTTTCTTCTTTGATTTCTTCCAATATCCATTTGGCTCGTTCCGGTTACACCGGAGAAGATGGGTTTGAATTACTGATTCCTTCTGCTACTCTGGGAGAAGCGAAAGAAGCACAAGATTTCTTCAATACTTTGATTGAAGAATACCCTGAAATCGTAAAGCCAATTGGCCTTGCTGCCAGAGATTCGTTACGTTTAGAAGCCGGTATGTGTCTTTACGGTCATGAACTTAACGAAAACACCACTCCAGTGGAAGCCACTTTACTGTGGTTGATCCCAAAGCTGCGTAGAAATGCCGAAAGAGGTACTTTCAACGGTGCCTCCAAGATCTTGGAACAAATTGCTGATAAATCTTTGGTCAAATACCAAAGAGTCGGTTTGACTTCCAAGGGTCCATCTCCTCGTGACAACAACAAGGTTTTCGACAAGGAAGGAAATGAAGTTGGGTATATCACTTCTGGTCTGCCATCTCCAAGTCTTACCGGTAACGTTGCCCAGGCGTTTATCAAGAAGGGTTCTCATAAGAGTGGCACAGAACTTGACGTTGAAATCAGAGGTAAGAAAAGACCAGCCGTAGTCACTAAGATGCCATTTGTGCCAAACAACTTTTACAGAGGTTAGGATTAGACAACCAAACATAATGAAAACCAAATTAAAACCATAAATAAATATAGCAACAAAACAAATTTAACAAATAAAACAAATATTCAAGTACCAAAGCCAGCAATGCATAACAGTAGGAGTACCTATTCCTTTCGTAGTCTGTATCAATTATTTATACGAATCATCTGATCTAAGAGAAACAACAGACTGACAGCTTATAGAAATAGCCCTTTAAAGAAAAGAGAAAGACTGATTGCTATAGAAATAGCCCCATTTGAAGATGACTTCCGCTGGCTGCTGCTCTACTTAATGCTGATTCCAGTAAGGTCAAATGAACGAAGTCAAGTCCAACGTAATCAATTATCTGAATACAACTCATTGGCTGCTACTTACTACCAATGAAATCTAAAATGATACTCATAATGATACTTATACGTTATCTTTGATTGTTACTCCTTGCTGCTAACTGCCATCAATGCCAGTAAGTCTTTTATCTTATTATACCTTATTATACTATTTTTCATATTAACCTACTCTTCCAATAGAGTAGACATTACAAAGATTAAATGATATACTTGCTACATGTTAGTTAAAGCTAAAGCTAAAGATTTTTTAAGCTCTTAATCGTTGTTGGCTGCAAAAATGGCACCCCTTCAAGAAAAGGAAGAAGAAATAAAATAAAAAGCTGTAGGAAAATCGGAAGGGGTGGCTTTTTTGCAGCCATTTTGCATTCAAGGCTTGATTTGCGTCACGTGCGCAAAGACGACGCGTGACCATTTCGTGTTTTAAGGGATAATTAAAGAAAATAATATAAAAACAATCAAAACAAACGCAAAACGCTTTTTTTTTTTAAAGAATAGAAAACGTGAAGGGGAAGAATAATAAAGAGAGACATTTCAGTTGTAGCAAAAACGTAAACGAGTATTAGGGGGAAAGAGTTTTTTTTTCTTCTTGTTTTCTTTCTATATACTCACTGTCGTAGTTATATATTTTGTCCATGTCTAGCCCTATTCGATACGACTTTGAACGTCTGGTTTTATCACCAAAACTCCAGAATACCAATACTCCTAACACTCTGCCTAGCAAGAGATCCAAGAATAATGAATATAACGAATGGAGAAAACTCCAATCTAGGAGTCCTTCTAGGAGTCCAACAAAGAGTTTTTCGAAGAGTCCTTCAAAAAGTCCTTCAAAGGTTGTTTTGAAAAGCCCCTCGAAGAGCTCTTCCAGATCATGGTCTGAAAGGGGCAGATATAGGGTTCCTAAACCACCTACTTTAAACTTTTCCATTTACGAAGACCCTGTTATTGATAGACTGGCCGGTACAGCTAATAACAATAACAGTAGCATATCAGCATCTAATTCCTTATTTGATAAGGAAAACCAACAACCATCTTCCGCTTCTTCAAAAGAGGTTGGTTTTGAAACCCTTTTCCTGCTCTCAGAGCCCTTGTTCTCTAATAGAATAGTTAGATCCCCAAGTGATACTAATTTCGTAGCATCAAATAAACCCAATCACTTGGACCAAGAAAATATCCTTCAACCTCAGAAGAAACATGTGGAACGTAAATTGAAATCTGGAGCCTTTGAAGTACGTCTGCCACTTCTGAATCTCAATATTAGAGAGTATAAAGGTTATTTCGCCAGTAACTCAAATATGGGACTTCAATTAACTACCGAGTGGGAACCTCCTCTTTCAAATAACGAACATAAGCTGCTTCACAGAAAGAATAATATTCCTTCTTTTATAACTCCACCTAGAAATCTGTATATGAACCGTTTAGATCCTGGATTAGGAGGGAAAATACCTGAAGGTCTGATTGAAGAGAAATACATCTTTCAATCTAAGAATTATAATAGTCTCAGAGAAAAGGAGGCAGAATTAGAGGAAGAAGCAGAGGAAGAAGAAGTAGTAGAAGAAGAAGTTTTAGAGGATAAAGAGTCCTCTGATATGGAACAAGATGAAGTCGAATTGCATTTATTACGTAAAAGTAGACGCAAAAGAGCCCTTTCTGTTGGCCACAACGATACCAAGATCAAGTTGATTCGCAAGAACCACTTTCAAATTAGATCGAAATAGATTGCATAATACCCGAATTTAGATACCCACCCACACAATATATATTACATGAGAATAATTTCAACATTGTAGCCTTCAATTACTATTATATGTAATATAGCTTTTCTTAGATTTCCCCACCAAATACCTGCATATAACATCCACGTATGTCTCCCATATTTACCTCTCGCCAACATCAAAACATCTTTCATCCCACTTTCAAGATCGTCGAAACCAATTTTTTTTGTTCTTCGAAAATTCCAGCGATTTCCTTAAACGACAATGGCAAACTCGATTTCACAAGCGTTCAAAGGCCTTAGTTTGGCGTCTGCTGAGCTGGTTTCTGACCATACGAATATTTATGATGTCTCGTATCAATATCTCAGCAATGTTTCAAGTTTTAAGGATAAGAAAGCCCTTCAAAATTGTCTTGTTGCATTGATCAATTTAGATCGTTATCATAAAGCACAACAATTGATTGATCAAGTACCAACTGAATTACATCAAGATTTTGTAGTGGAAAAGGCTTATATTTACTATAAGACCGGTCGTAGTGATCTTTTGGAACAACTTTACGAGACTCATCAAAGTAATCTTCTGGATATCACTTCTAGAGCTTTGATCCATATCGTTGCCCAAAATGCTTATAAGGAAGGGGCAAATGAATTGGCATTGAAATTATATATACAATTGATTCAACTGAATCATGATATCGATAACGCTCAAGATTTGTCTTGTAATGAAGCTGCTATCTTATCACAAGCAAATTTTTTGGAAAATTCAACCAACACAGTGGAAGACTCCTTGGTGCTGGAACCAGTTAAAACATCATATGATTTCCAAGTCAATGCTGCTTTAATTGCCATTTCTAACCGTAATTTCACCTCTGCCAGAACTATCCTTGATGAGGCTGAAAATCTTTGTCAAAAAAACATTTCTCTGGAAGAATTTGATGAAGAAATTGCTCCAATTCGTCTCTTGAAGGCTTACGTAGATGTTTCTACTGGGAACGAAGAACTGGCTGCTGAAACTTTGGGGGCTGTTGTATCTTCAAACAGTGTGAATAAACTTGTTTTGGCCAACAACCTTGAAGCTTTGCAAGGTGTAAGTAACAGCAATTTGGTACTTAGAATCCTTGATTATCAACCCCAATTACATAAACTTCATCATAAATTGACCCAACCACAAATACAATCTTTAACTAGAAACAACTTACAGTTGAGATTCTTGGGTAAGACTTTAAACAAGACTTCTTCTTATTTTTCTAAGAAATATATCAAAAATTGGATTGCCACTTTCCCTGGTGACTTGACCCCAATTTTCTATAAGATCGTCATTACTTTGGGCATTGATTTGGAAAATTTGCAAGAAACCCATAAGCAAACTTCTAAGCTTTTGTTTAAATGGATCAGTAACAATTTCCCAACCAAATCACAATTACACGGTGATGATATCTTTGTAGCTGCTACGTTGATTTTAATTTCTTTAAACCATTTTTCTAATAATTATAATCAAAGTTTACAAGTATTGGAAGAATCTATGTGTGAAATTGAAATAGAGAATCTTTGTCCTGCTCTTGTTGGAGGATTAATCAAGATATACGAAAATTTGAATTCTTCCGATAAATTGGATACATTATACAACCGATTAATTGATTCAGTAATGAAGCAACAAGAATTGAAAGGAAATAGCTATGAATTGGCTAAACTTGTAGGATTCAAGCTACTTTTAAGTGATAAAGAAAAATCCCAAATAATATTTGAAAAATTGCAGAAATCTAACGAAACCGATGGATTAGTCAAGGCAGTTTTAACTGGAGAAACTGAAAATTTGACTCCATTTGCAGTTTTCCAGGTTGAAGCTGGAGATGCCAAGGCTTTACTTTCAGTTGACGTTGATGAACTTGTAGATAGTAGATCATTGAAAAACTCTGGAGATAAGAATAAGAATAAGTATAAGAACAGCATCAAGACCAATAAACATAACAGTAAGGTGACTAAGAAAAAGAATTATAAATTTTCTGCTGCTAAAGTTGTTGTACCAGAAGAGAAATATGATGGACTGGGATTAGATAAAGAAAGATGGTTACCTATGACTCTCCGTTCTTATTATAAGCCAAGTAAAAAGGATAAAAAGAAGAATGCAGGTGGACACCAAGGAGCACTTGTTGCTGAAGGGGGTAGCAAGAAGAAGAAAAAGGGTAAGAAATAAGTATAATAATAATAGAATAAAATGTCATCTAAGTGTGTAAAACATACTGTAGAATTAAACTAACAAACTGCATAGAAAACCCCTACAAGAAGAGGTAAGCCGGTAAGAATAAAAAAGACAACAGTCCACGGCGATGGACATCTTCCAGGCGCTAAATCTATTCTAGAATGTTAATGCGGTAGGGAAGAGTGAAGGAACGAAGGGCCAAAATGAGCTAAAGAGGCTCAGGCGAGATGAGAGACTCTCTGCTACCGCTCAATAAGGGCATATTAATTACTGGCACGACCTTGTTAGTGGCGCTTTCTTGTTGCACTTGCCTATTCCATCGAACTTCCCAATGGGGCAGCGAGATCAATAAAATAAGAATAATAATATATGAATAATAATAAAAATTAAGAATAATAAGAGAATAAGAATAACACAGTAAATAAAAATAATACTATAAATAAAAAATAGATGTCAACGTAAAACAGTGGAACGGTAAATGGCGGCACAGTTATGACCCATCGAACAATTCGCTTAGCGCAGGAAAAGGAACACAAACATTACCGTTGCTTTTGCGATAAGGAATCACAACGGGGAGCTGGGTATGCATGGTACAACTAGTAGTAGTGGATGAATGTATCCGTGAGTATTTGTAAGTGGGTATGTGTAAGTAAGTGAGTGGGGGGTGTGATTGTGTTTAGTCATATGTGGGTGGGTTTGTGTACTTGCTAGGGGAAGAGGGGGGCGGAGGTGTAGATCTCCTTCAATTGCCTATTTACTTTTTGTACTGAAAAGAGCGGCCCTACCGCGGCTTAGATACCATGACATAAAGGAAGAACTCAACTACACAACCTAGGACGTAAAGACGATGTAAAGGAGATGTAGAAACGGCCGTAGTCCAAACACTTAAACAATTAGCGACGATATAGACGATACTCACGATGTCGAAGTGTAGAAAGGGGAACGGAACAACGTGGATGATATCATGCATGTGGTATACGTCAAATTTAGAAAGTTAGCTTATCAGTTGAACCAAATACGACTAGCGTAGATAGTAAGTAGTCAGATCAACTAGTAGACAGATCGACAGGCAGATTGGTTTCAGGGCAGGGGGACTCTAAAGTGACAGTTGATGAACTCAATGATGGTATCTTATTGCACCTTATGGAATTGTATACCATCGTATGGCGGCTATGGGCTGCTCTACCAACAGAGATCATTGTGACTGGAATTACGCTTAAGTTGAGTGGCTACTTCTACAGTGCATCAAAATACCCTTATTAAATCCTACATTTAATAGTACATCTAAATCCAGTTCTAATCCGAGTATCCAAATTTAGATCTATAAGAATTGATCAATAGAATTCATGCCGATATATACTCTTGTATTAAACCAAACTGGTCTGTTTTGTTTTTAGGGCCATTACTCTATTGTGAGACCATGGATCGAGTGGGCCGTTTGTGGACACTTTATCGGGGCAGCACCAAAAATAACCATGGGCTCCGAACCCGCAATGACCTTATTCCTCATTTTCTCTTATTTTCCTGGTTTCACCTTCCTGATGCAGTCTAGCACATGAACAGTTTTGGCGCGGAACTGGCTCTCTATGCGCGCCATCCCATAATCTCTAGCCTTTAGAAAAGAGAGAAAAATAAAATAATACTGTTGCAATCGGGCTAACCTCTACACGCACCGTCCTTTTTAGGAACCTAGATGCGACTAATCTATTCTCTGTCCATACATTATTTATAGCCCCAGCAATTCCCCCCTGTTTAAAAAAAATTGTTTACAACTAACAACTAATAACTTAATTTTTAGTAAAAAAAAACAACAACTTTTTGATAATTCCATTATCGTTTGTAACTGATACTTATTAAAACTAGGGTACAGTTTCTTTTGAATTTCAAGGTATGGAATATTATGTACTCAGAAACAATTGCAGAAAATGCCTCAAATGATTCAGAAACCGATAAACCGGATAATACAAAGCCCTGCGGGTTTTCAATTAAAACCTTAAAGCAGGGTGACGCTAGGAAAGCAGCTCATACTTTATATGAAGCCTTTCAAAATGACGCATTAGCGAAATATTTAACTTATCATATTTCTGATCCAGAGATTAGAAAAGAATTAGAAATCACTCTTTATGAATGTTATGTTATTCAACATATTAAATTAGGTCTTTGTCTTGGTATTGGAGAATCTGATGCTAAATTTGAAACTGTCGCAGTTTGGGCATTACCTGAAGAAGAGAGTCATGATGATATTGATTCTTTCACTAATTTGATGGAAAGTGGATTTTGGAAAGTTTGGCTTGAATGTGATAAATTAGCCAGAGACAAAATTTTTAAGAATATGTTTAGTTTATTACATGATACTTTTGAAGATATCATGGCAACTGACGAAAGATTTACCAAGAAAAATTGTTATACTTTGGTTTATCTTGGTTCCACTCTTGCTGCAAGAGGTAAAGGAAATGTTCGTAAGATGTTTGAATATATGTTTACAAATTACATAGACAAATCGGACAAAAATATTGCATATTTGGAACTGTCAAGTCCAGTTAATATCCCAATTTATGAAAAATTTGGTTTCAAATTTTACAAGGATATTTGTCTTGGTAATAATCAAGACAATGGAATTGAAGGTGAAGATTATGCCGTCATGAACGTTATGATCAGAGATACTTTTGGTCGTGACTGGACGAAGTTGGAGAGCAATTTCGATTCTAAGGGAAAATTGTAGAAGTCTTGTACTGGGAACAGGGAACAGGTGCACAAATGAACTTGTTGAATCTAACCAATTCACCAAGTTCACTTGAGTATTGGTTCACTGGGGGGTCATATTGGTTGATCCGTCCGGCTCATACGGCTACAATTTTCCTGTTCTTGATGTAAGGTTCTTTAACTGGTTAAAGAGCATTGTTATCTCACGTTTTGTGTCCGCTTTGTGTGAGATAACTGCTTATATATTGAGATTTATATCACTTATTTTGTTGTAGCAATACGTAGTTATTCTCTACTAACTTACAGCTGAGGAATATTCTTACATCAATAAATACTAATGAAAATAAATTCTAATGAAGATGATTTCTAATGAAGTTGAATATCCTTTCAATTTTGATCTCGAGCTAATATTTGGCGAACACGTTGTATCACGATAACACCACGATTATAAGCTTGATATTATGTTTGATCGTACGCTTGAATATATGCTTGATCATAATCTTAATCTTGATCATAATCTTCAAGTGTATCGCCATTCCACTGGCTACATCTTTGATTCTGATTTCAGCTTTTTATCTGTGATTTCAGTTTTGTATTTGTGACTACACATTTGTCTCTGATTTCATATTTGTATCTCTGATTTATTTACTATTTATCATCTCTATTGCTATATACATTATTCGTCCAAACTAAGAGAACTTCTTTGGGATGGCAAGGTCTTCTCTTCATAACTCTTCTTAACAGCAGCTCTTAACTCAGCTTCCTGTGCCTTGGTAAGTGGCCTGACCGCTTCATTAGGAGGCACAAATTCAAAGTCTCCAAACCCAAATTGACGGTCAGACATCTTATTCAAAACGTAGAGTTGTTGTCTAGTGTAAACAAGAAGAGCTTCAATGTGTCTCAAGTCTACGTTTGGATCAGCATTAAAGATATTTCTCCATAATGAAGCAGCTAAAGTGATATCGTCAGTCAGGATACCTTCATCGTAGGACATGGTAGCACCCAAAAGTTGGGTATGGAAATCCTTCATGAATTTTTCACGAACAGAACCGGAATTGATTCCAAGTTCTTCGGATAAACGAAGTTCGATATCCTTGAATAAACGATCAATCAATTTTTGTTGATAATTACGACCATATTTATGTGGCAAAGCCCTAATTCTGACGGTAAGAATCCAATAATGAAGTATTGTGATCGAGTACCATTGAGCAAAAGTTTGAGGAAGACCTAAAGTTTCATAATAGAAAGAAGCAGTATCTGAAAGAGGTTCATCTGGATAGTATAAAGCTTGTTTTTTACATTCACCATAATACTTGGAACCACCCACTGAACCAGAACGAATGGAATCCATATCAATATTGAACATTTTGATTACTGATTGGCCCAACTGTTGCATCCATGGAGCCATCTTATAATTAGGATCATTTTCTATAGCATGATCAGATAAAAATGGAGACTTTTTTTTAGCTTGTCTTGGAGCTTTTTTATACAAGTCTTGTTCGACTTTAGGTAAAGTAGATGTCTCTGCAAGCTTAGTTGGATTGGTAATAGTGTCCCTTTTATTACGAAGCTGGGAAGCCAGCGCAATTCCACGTTGTCCCAAAGCCCTCATAGCAACCATACGGCCCATAAGTGCCGAGTTGCTGATCATGTTTAGAGGTGGTTTTGGATAAGTTAGAAAATCACAAATTTGAATTTCTGAATTTTTAATTTTTATTTTCTATTTTTTTTGGGTGATGATTAAGGTCTGGCTACATACAGGACATAAATACCTAATCGGGAAGGTCTACAAGGTGGTTCCAGGAAGAAGAAGATGGAGAAGAACATAGTAGCAGAAGATGGGGAAGATGGTAAAGATGGTGGCAGAATATGGTTCAAAGATGCTGTTAGAAATAGGAGCTTTGGAAAGAATTAACACTTGTTAGTTAGGGCGAGTTTGCAAATTTTTATATGCTTTTGTTATTAATACTTTCGGCCTTTTACTATGGAGCTCAAGCACATATAGAGGAGACAAATTAGAGTAGAATACTAAGACAAGAACCATTGACTAGAGTTGTACCTTCTAAAATATACCTACAATCTGAGAATTTGGGTCATGAGATTCCTTCTTGTTTATTTATACATATATTGTGGTCCTGCTTACTGGAACAAGTTTGTCTCAGCATGGGCATTGTATCTACTACCTTGGACTTCAAAGCTCTTAGAGAGCTCATACAATTCTTTGATTTCTTCAGAGCTCAAGGGAATAATAGAACCATAGTTGGCATCGATCTTTTCAGTGTTAGATCCACTAGGAATTGGAATCACAGATGTGATATCAGAGATTCCGTCCAAGTTTTGTCCCTTCAAAGATACAAGCCAGGACAAGGTCAATGCTTCTAAAGAGACACCCTTCTTTTGAGCGAAAGCATGTAATTGTTTAATATACACGAGGTTTCTTTCATAGTTTCCCTTTTGGAATCGATCAAAACGTAATCTAATATCACCAGCGGAAAGGTCACTCAAAAATGTATCGGATTCCTTAACAGTCTTATCGGTTAATAGACCTCTACTAAGTGGGGAATAAGCAAAGATTGGAATCTTTCTCTTAGAGGCTTCAGCCAAGACACCGTTCTTGAAGATATCGGTACTCAAAAACGATACTTCTACTTCAATGGCAGAAATAGGGACATGTTCAGCAGCAGAAGCAATAGTGGTGGCAGCGACTTCAGAGATGGAAATCCCATCGATATCTCCCGACTTTACAAATTCATTAATATATCCAAGAGTTTCATTGAATGGGAGTTTCTTGTCAACTCTAGATGGTTCATACCAGATTTGAGGTCTATTAGAGTCACCTTTAGGTGGTAAATACCCGTTAATGAGCTTGACTTCCCTTTCAACCTCACTTCTAGATCCATCAATTGCATGTGTGACTGCATTGACTATACCTTTAATAACTATAGTAAGGTCTCCAGCATTGATTTCAGAATCATCTTCACAACTATCGATAAATGCCTTCATCAATTTTAAATTAGCATTTTCACCACCATAGAATATCCCTCCATTGAGGTATTTAACTCCGTACTTCTTGACAACATACTTTAATGTTTCAACTGATTTCTCGGTTGGTTGAGGGGCAGGTACCCAGGTCATAGACATGGTACCAAATCCAATTGATTCACTATGGCTCATTTTTTTATAGGTTTAACAAAAGGTATACAGCTACACTAAAAGAATTCTTATAGCTTGAAATATATAACCACAACTGTGGTGATGTTCGAGGCTATTTATATTGTTTATCATTATACGTCTAAGTGTTTTTTTTCTTTTTTTCCAAGTAATCAAAATGCTGCTGGGTCGGGATTGCCTCTTTCGATAATTTCAACAATTAGAAGCTCTTCTGCTTAACTTCCGCATATTCTGCGTATCTTCCGCAGGTAATGGCAAATTTAGTGTTAACAAACCTTCAATAATGTTAAATGTTATACTGTTGAGAGCGTTGTCGCAAAATTATGTAATATGTACTTCACTTACATTAGGTAGTACAAAGACTATCGGAAATACTGAAAACAAAATTGTGATATACCACTTAAAGGTAGATTAATCCCGGAGGCACGGGCGTCTTAAAAATATTTTATACCAACATTAGATAAGAAAAGGGCCAATCATGAATTCAGTAGTCTGGAATGTGATCGATTGATGTATTATTGAATGGAAATACTCAATCTTATACTCGATTCTCCGCTCGGGGGACCACGCTTCCAACAGTCGAAAATAAGGTTAGACTTAAGTTTGATATGTAAGGAACCCATTCCTGGACCTGTCTTGAAATTTGCAGCTAAATGTAAGCTATAAAAATAATTTTTACAGCCAAAACCACCAGGGCCAAGTAATAGCCCCTTATTTATTCAGTTTATTTTTGTAATATTTTCTCTTTCCATAAAATTCTAGCTACTCATTGAGAATAAGTAGATTACGCAGTCATCAGAAATAGTGGAATAAGTTAGATATGTAGTTCTTAACCAGCAATGAATGTACCCTGAAAGCATTTGTAAAAATGGCCAGATGATGCTAAAAGACGGAGAGAATAGGAGAATAGGAGTTTCGTGTCAACTCTAGCTGGTTCATACCAGAATTTAGGCCTGTTAGAGTCACCTTTAGTTGGCAAGTTTTCGTTGATAACCTTAATTTCCTTTTCAACTTCACTTTTAGACCCGTCAACAGCAAAAGTTTGAGCATTGACTAAACCCTTAATTGAGATTGTAAGGTCTCCAGTGTTGATTTCAGAGTCATCTTTGCAGCTATCAATGAATGCTTTCAATAATTTCAAATTTGCATAGTTCTCTCCGTAGAATATCTCCCATTTAAATGCCTTACCCCATACTTTTTGAAAACATACTCAAAAGTTTCAACCAACTTTTCAGTAGGTTGTGGGGCAGCTACCCAAGTCATAGACATTGTTCCAAATCCAATTGATTTACCAAAAGTCATTTTTAAATGATATTTAAACTAGAGAAATTATAGCTATTTTACGAAAAATACTTATTGTTGTTATCGTGATACTGGATGCCTATTTATAATAAGTTTCGAAATACGTGTGAGCCGTTTCTTTTTAATCTTGATTGAATACGGAACATCCAATCATTGCAGCATTGGGAAGTTCCACTTACTTACTTCCGAATTAAATGCGGCTACATCACCGGGAATTGGTCCAAACAACTGCAGCGTCGCAAAATCCATGCTATCATTTAAGAGTATTAGGTATTCTTGTAAGTGCTCCGGGTCCAACCGAGAAATCGAAAAGACGGAGGGGAACTGATGTCTATAAGATAAGACTTATCTCTTGTTATCTCTTACAATTTCCTACGTCTTAGAAATGCCTAAAACGTGTTGGAGCCAATAATTTGTACCATAAAAAGTAGAATTCGCAGCCAAAATGTGTTACCAGGACAAACTTACACCTCCTATTATTCAAGGATTTAATTATATTTAATTGCGACAATGATGGAGTTGAATATGTTCACGATGTGTAGAAGTAAATAATAATTATTCAGATGAGTACCTACTTTATAGATTCATGTTTATAGACATATGTATTGGATTATATCCAACAGAACAGTGACCTGAAAACCTAGTAGTAGAAGTCAGTTAAATTCAAGACAATAAGTCTATGGTTTGTAATTTTACATATTTAGATCCATAAAAACAAAATCATTTATTAAATACCAGTGCATTCATTCATTTATTTGCATATGGGGATATCTTATATCTTCTAACCCTGTTTACTGGAATAAGGTCGACTCAGCATGGGCATTGTATCTACCACCTTGGACTTCAAAATTCTTGGAAAGATCATATAACTCCTT